>JAJOZX010001644.1:192500-272500 GCA_023014485.1 Bathynomus jamesi | reverse complement strand
ATTTTTTTTCGATATCATTTTTATATCGATATTACAGTTACCCTCATATTTAGTAATCGTATAATTCTTATGAATGCCTTCCTTTACAGACGTCATGTGAATACCTTATGTTATTCACATAAGGTATTGGCAAAGCCAAGGAGGCTCTGCTCCTTGGCTACTTAAAGTTTGTATAGGGTAGAATTTCCTGTCAAATGGCCTAAGGCCAATTCAAAAATCTCGCAGAAAAAATATTTTTTAAGGATGTTTTGTTTTTCTTTGCTTATTCTCTAACTCACCGTTCTATTTAATATGCTGTAATATCGTAAATATAATTAGTAGCCCCTAATAAAACTTAAATAAAATTTATATTTATTTCGATTTTGATAACTGTTTTCAGTTTTTCATTTCAGCTTTCATATATATATATATATATATATATATATATAGTGTATACACAAATACAGTATATATAAATTTTAAGAATTTCATATTTCAGATGTGGTAGTGTTTCAGTAGACTCACCCGGCTGCAGCGTTGTGAAGGATACTCATTTTCAATTTCCTGACTGTTGCCCACGCATTCGATGTGAATGAGAGAAATCCATTGAATTCTACTTCAGCACTTATTCAGAATTTACTCCAATCGTTGATTTAACATTCCTCTTTACTGTAGTTAATGTGCAACAGTGAAATGATTTTTAAATAAATAACATTATTTCATATTACATTGAGATTCTAGCTGTACTTTATAAATTAAGAAGCTCTTAACAGTAAATTAAATTATTTTATATTTTCTTCATTTCTTAAAGCAATGGAGCACGTGTCGTTATAAACTATAGGGAAATTCTTTATCTTTTTGACGACGGACAATGTCTATTATGATGTTGTACCCAGGGGTGCAGTGCCAATTTTATAGGTGCCGGAGCTCTGGTGGGCCTGACAAAAGCCTGCCATTTCCTATCCTGTTTCTATATATGCCACACGATGACTAAGTATTTCGTGTTTGCACTCACTCACTAAACTGTTGATAATTAATGGAGACAATTTTTTTGTTGCTTGTTATGGTAATTCCTCCAAACTTCCTCTTGCAGAGGTGCCGGAGCGGCGCTCCGGTGAGCTCCGGCAGCACTGCACCCCTGGTTGTACCTTTGTTTGGTGATTTTTAAAATCTGCTTACGAATGATACATTTCAAATGATTAAAAACGAATTCATCAAATCCAATTTTTCAATGTACGTATAACCAATGCTTCGAATTCGATGCCTGAAAACATGATTTGTAGTAAACTTTTCAATTACTTATGAAAATATACAGTGAATAAATGTTAGAATTATTGTTTTTAGTGTCAACCAACCTCAGTCATGCCTCATATTTTGTCATAATCACGTGTCAATTTCGAACAATGTTTCAATGTAATGTAAACAATGTGTTAAGTGGAAATGTGTGACTGTCGGCACAACATCCATTTTCCATATTCGGTGGATTGAACCCATGACTTTAATTCAAAACATCGGACACACATTTCATTTATTACTATAAAGATATTTAATTAGCACTGATATGTATGAGGTGAAAGCAACAGGAGAGTACTTTCAGTATACGACATGCCAAGTGGTATCAAGTCCCTCTTAACAAGAACCATATCGAAACGACATCGCTGCCCCTGCTTATATTTGTCATCTTAACCTTTGATACAAGCGCCTGATTGTTGCGCGAGAGAGATCTTCTAACGATATATATATATATATATTTCATCCGTTCCCCTCCGTCTAAACTGAACATCTTGAACAACCAACCTTTACTTGGTTTTAGATGCTTCTGTTTTTTAGTTTTGCCTCGGAACCTGTGCTGCTTAGACTTAAGGTGTGTTCCTTTTAGTGTGGGTTTTTAATTTTTTAGTGTTTTAAAAGATAGCTTGTGAATTTTTAGTTTTTTGAGTTTTACATTTTGTATTTTATAACTGTTATTCATTGTTCGTTTTTAGTGTCACTTTCATTGTTTTAAAGCTTGTTAATTGTTCCCTTTTGTTTTATAATAGTCATTATGGTTTTTAATTGTAACTTTTTAGAATTTTTTAGTGTGACTTTCATTGTTTTTAAAGCTTCTGGATTTTTTCCCTATTTTATTTTGTTAATGTCATTATGGTTTTTAATATTATGTTTTTAACTTTTTAGAATTTTTGCCTGAGGATGAGCATAGTTTGTGCTTGAAACGTTGCAATGTACAAAATATAGTCCCTTTCCAACATGATGGATGTTTCTTTCCTTCTTGTCTGTGGCTTTCTGCTTATATATATATATATATATATATATATATATATATATATATATATAACGTTTCATCAATTTTGGTTGGGGGGGGGGTTCAAAAGTTGTGGCGCAAATATGAAAACGTGACGAAAGGAAAGGGCGAACCAACCAACAAACGGACGGACAAGTGCAATCCAATATAACCCCTCCAAATTTAGTTGACGAGGGCACTAAAACTTATCATCCCAAACACTGACAAGCCATTTTATAGACACTTTTATTAGGCGTAGGGGCCCGATTTTGTCCGGGGGGGGGGGGGGGGCAAGCAAGTTTTGTCGATTTTTAAGTCATATTTTTATTGAACACTATTTGTAGGTATGCACAACTGTACAAAGGCTGAGCACCAAACAAGTTACAACAATCAGTGCTGGGCACTTGCGCAAACGCAAACTTGTGCGCAAACGTGAAAAAAAAACAAATATTAAAAATAGTGGATTTAGCTCATAAACACGTGACTGCCAGACAGGTGGCGCCGCCAGACAGCAGTGAGCACTCAGTATACCAACAACGCTAGTGAAACACGTTTGTTTGATTAGTTGATTTTAATTTTATTTCAGAGTTCAAACTACTAACTACTCTAGTAACTTCTAGAAACTTCATAAGTCATAACTAGTGAACCATGGACAGCCTCAGACACCAGTCTCTGTCCAGCCCCACCTCTGCCCCCAGCCCGGCCGGCAGCGTGACCAGCCATGGCTCAGAGCCTCACCAGGAGGCGTTTGCGTTTGTGTTTGCGCAAGCACAAGTTTCGAGAAGTTTGCGCATTTGCGCTTGCGCAAGGTATGGGTTTGGGTTTGCGCATTTGCGCTTGCGCAAGTGAATTTTCGTTTGCGCTGCCCAGCACTGACAACAATAGAGTAAGTTGTAACAAGTTGTATCAAATCATCAAATGGGGTACTTAAATACTGCCGTTTTGTGACAGGTTTCCTTTCTATAATCAAATATTGGATTTCGGGCAGAAATGATGTCCTATATGATAATCATAAAAAGTTTGGGTGAAATCGTGGTGATTGAAAATATGTGTACTGGGCTCTTGTCCGAATTTTTGGGTGTAACTGCTCGAAAAAATTCAGTCAGGCTGAATTTGGGAGGTCAATTGACCTGCTGACTCACCACCTCCTACGCCTATACCTATGCTCGAAGTATGTACCCATGTGTCCATGGAAAGAAAAACTTACATAGCCAGCCCAACTTCACAGAAAAGCTTGGCTGGCTAATAGACTTCAAACTAGCTACACATTCTAGCGGGCACGGCGGCGCACATTCCATATTCTTTTTCTATATTAATAGTGCAAAACAAACTTTGGTTTAACTTTGCTTGTTCTAATGCTATACGCAACAGAGAGAAAGCTTTCAGAAGTTATCGTCGCCTTCCAACTCCCGATTCTCACTCTGTTTATGTTTCTGCCCAGAATCATGCAAAATTTGTACTTCGACTTGTCAAAAATTCATACATCAGACAAAGATGTGAAAACCTACCTAATTCTAATTCTTCTCTCTCTTTCTGGCACGTAGCCAAACACCTCTCCAACAAATTTACTTCTTCTTTCCCTCCTCTTTTCCATTCTGACTGTTTAGTTGTTGTCTTTTCTCCTAATGAAGTTGAACTCTTCGCTTAAACTTTTGCCTCCATCACAACCTTGGACAATTCTGAACTGCTATTCCATCTTCTCCCCTTCTGACTTAATTATGTATGAAATTAGAATCTCTTCCAAAGATGTTTATCCTGCCCTATCTAGGCTCAACTCTAGGAAGAGGTCCCTCCTGTTGTTCTCAAGAACTGTGCTTCTGTGCTGACGCTCTTCTTGGAAACTCTTTCGTCTATGTCTTTCATCTGGTACTTCTTCTGACCTGTAGGTCTAAGTTTAACTAAAAGAAATCTGTTTTTATATATTTAAAATGTATTTTATATCATGTTTTTACAACATATAATTTATTGAAACTAAACTTATTTATTTGACGTCAATGACCTCGATGTTATGATACCAAAGGTATTATCTCAATCAATCAATCATTAACAATATATATTTATTGTCTGTGTAAGCAGATTTTCTAGTGGATAAGGTGAAAAAAGGAAGAAACCAACATTTTTTTTTTTTGCCATATATATATATATATATATATATATTTTTTTTTTTTTTTGCCATATATATATATATATATATATATATATATATATATATATATATATATATATTTGCCATATATATATATATATATATATATATATAATATATTGCCATATATATATATATATATATATATATATATATATATATATATATATATATATATATTTCAACTGCAAACAACACACAGTATAATTAACGCAAAGAACGACGCTTGTATAGAACATTCCGCGCAATATGAGGAGGGAGAACGAACAAATGAAAAAATGAGGTAACCACGTTAATTATACTGTGTGTTGTTTGCAGTTGAAATGTATATATATGTGCGGCATGCGGGAGGTGCCCCCTCGGGGCATTGGTTTTTGCGCGTATGTAGGAGAATTACGACTTCTGATCGAGTGAGGTCCATGGTGTAGTGGTTATCATATCTGACAGGCAATCGGAAGATCCCGGGTTCGATTCCCGGGTGGTTACCTCATTTTTTTTCATTTGTTCGTTCTCTCTCCTCATCTTGCGCGGAATGTTCTTCTATGCAAGCGTCGTTCTTTACGTTATATATATATATATAATTTAGGGTGATGCAAAAGTGGGGGAGTAAAATGTTTTTGTTTCAAATTTTTGAGATACCCTCTCATTTGGTTTAATTTGGTGGAAAAATGATCCTGGGGAAATTTCGGGTCAAAATTCGAATATTTGGAGGTCGCGCCCGCCATTTGAAAATTTGCTGATTTCCATGACACCCAGGAGGTACAGCAAGCGTCACGTTACTTTTTTTTTGAGTGGAAGTTCCCCACGAGGCCTATCATACCACCTTCCTCTTTTCCATTTGTTCATAAAACAGATACAATACAATAGATATTTACAATAGATACATAGAATGGATATACTCGCAAATTTTACTGTTGCGTCAAAGATACGAGAGTTTTCTTAGTTTTGTCCGGAAGCTTCTTCCGATAATTTGATACAACTTGCAGTAGATATTGCTTCTGTTGTTCATCATTGGTAATTAATTTGTTATAATCTTCAATCAATTTCACTCCTCTTTCAGCAATATCATTGACAACTTTCATGTGATTCACTACGTTCTTTGCAACCCAATAACTCTCATCGAGAAGCCAATCTTCTACTGGTTTGCTCAAGAACGTTGAAGACAATCCGAGTATACTGAAGAAGGACTTTGTGTTGCAGTTACAAAATCTTCAAGCTGCTTATTGTCAATAGTTTTGATGTCTATTTGTGTCTTCTTTGGAGGATCTGGCTCCGAAGATTTTGTAAGAGCCTCCTTCATTTTTCTTTTGGTGTCAAAGCTGATTTTATCATCAAAGAAAGCCAATGCGATCAACTCTTCTGAAAGATACCACAAATGATTCTTGAATTTTTCTAAAGCAGCATTTGCTAGTTGTTCATTTGTGCTTTTGTAGCTGTGAAGATTCTTGAGAAGACTCAGATCATTTCGTGGAGCACTTGCTGCGCAGGGTGCTGAAAACCAATGCTTAATATAAATTGAAACAGAAAACCAACAAATTTCTTTTAGATTTCTTTCTTCTATTGCTGTTATTTTGAACTGACTTTTGAACATAAAGATTTTCATTGAATAAATGACTTTCGCCATCCAACGGGCTCTATGATAAGCCCCAGGCTTCCTGAATTTTATTCCAGTCGTTGGAGTACCGCCAAGCAAGATGATTGTCAGTTCCAATAACTCTCTGTAATCGTCGCGAGGTTGATCTTCATTGATTTTTCTTGCTGCAAAGTTGATGATTTCCTCTTTTTCCTTTTGTGGATAATTTTCTAATTTATCGTATGAAGTTAGATTAATCTTATTCCAGTTTGTTTTGAATCTTTTGAATAACTGAATGTCAGGGCCTGATGAAGCCTGTAATGCAGGGGATACCACTGCTTCCAACATGATTTCAAGGATATGGTGTCGACAAGGACACCACAACAAATCTTTCTCCATTTTCTGTTCAATTAGGACACAAGCTCCGTTTTTTACGACCTGTGTTCGATGCAGTTGTATCGAAACACATGCCTTTTACCTTATCTATTAGATTCCAATCAATGATCGCCTGATGTACTGCATTTGCAGTATCCTTTCCTGTGCCATGATCTATATTTGGCACTCCAAGCAGTTGATCTTCTCCACTGCCAGAGATTAGGACTGGCAACCGATCAACAACCTCATTCCCGGTAATGTCTTCGAGGAGTTTGCCATCCCAATGAACAATCAAGGGTTTGTCAGCTTGAAATTCTTCTTTCAAGTTTTCACTGAACTTCTTTCTTGATTTCTGTCTTGCCCTGCGAATCGATGAGTAGCTAACATTGTAATTCTCTGGATCTTTTCCAACATTTGCGATCGTTGGAATAATTATTAAAGAGGCTGATCGGTCGCTGATCTTAGCAACATCCAATGAGGAAAGCAGATTTTCATTCATAATCTTGAATTTTTTTCTTGGAAGGCCTCTTTTGGATGTTGAGGGCACTTCCAGATCTACTTCTTCTTCCGTAGATGCAGGTGAATCACTGCAGGAACTGCTGCTGCTTGCAAGAACAACTGTTTCATCAAATGCACTTGATTCATGTAACCTTTTCTTATGCATTTTTTCATGTCTCTTCGCAGCTTCCTTTCGACGTTTTTCTTCATCCTTATCAACTGCCATCATTTTACCCTTTCGACCTTCCCTTTGTAGCCGTAGAAACTCTCTATCTTCCTCAATAGTTATTAACTCGTTAGCATTTGCATGCGCAATATCAAAGAGTCCATCCAATTTTTCTTTCCATGTATTCTCTTTCTCTATTGAAAACTTCGATTTTTTCCTTTGCTCTTCTTCAGCCCTTGCCACTCATCATACAGTTTATTTAATTTCTTCACAACATTACATTTCTGGGTTGTTGGTATTCCTGCTCTCTGCCACACTTCCAATACATCATTAACGGTTGAAGTTAATGCTTCTCTGACAGTTTCATTCTTGATATGTTTATAATTCATGAATAAGGAAATTACTTCTTTCTTTGATGGAAGCTTACTTTGATTCAATTTATCTATTTGTTGACCGATCAGCCAGATATCTGTTGAGCTTCTTGATCTCATTTTTGTCACAATTAAGATAGAGGAAATAGAAGAGAAATTGAGGCGGAGAGACTCACTGATATAGCACCTCTCCTGGACACTGCCACAAGCACACTGCGATACCGATTTCCTTGAACGCTATTTGCTCATATACGCATCACCTACCACTCTGCCTGCAGCAAACCTGCACAAAACCTGCAACCTGCAACAAACCTGCAACAAAAATAAGAACAAATTCAAAAAATTTGATTTTACTCTAATTTTTTGTAATTTTCAAATTTTCAATTGGCGGGCGCGACCTCTGAATGTTATTTGTTTGACCTGGAATTTCTCACAGGGTGTTTTTGTGACAAATTGGAACAAATGAGGGGGTATCCCTAAAAATCCACGATGGTCATGATTTGTGCATCACCCTAATATATATATATATATATATATATATATATACAGGGTGGGCCGTAAGTTTCCATACATAGGAAAAATAAACATTTTTTTATGGACAACCATTTTTATTTATATAATATGCTCTACATGGTTGCCATTGTTTTGAAAACACATTTCAATACGTGTTCCCCACTGTTGATGAACACGCATTAGCACAGTTGACGTTATGCTTGTAATGGCGTTGGTGATACGTTCCTTTAGATCAGTGGTTCCCAAAGTGTGTTCCGCGGAACCCCAGGGTTCCGCGAAAAAATTCAGGGGTTCCGCGAGCTAAAGTTTAAAATAAAAAATATTTTATTTAAAAAAAATTTAAATTACTCATTTTCAAAAAAATAAGTCTAGCGAAGAAAATATGAAATTTTGCACGAAGGAAAATAAAGCATAAGTATGGTTTGAGCGAAATATTTAGAAACGGCAATAGGCTTGAACGAAACATTTCGAACGTAACAGCAGCGCCCTCTGTAAGAGTTGGCAATTTTTTTTGGCCATACTTATCATGTTTTGCGTATTTGATTTACTTTTTAAAAGAAAATTTCCATAAATAGCAACTAAATTATCATTAATGGAAAACATTTATTAATATTAGTACATAATCTGCATGTAAAATGATGTAAACTGCGTTTGGAGACGTAGCCAACATGTTTTGAACTTGTCATAATCTATTTCTATAGTAGTCGAGGTACTCAACTCGAGCGTGCATTATCAGTTTGTTTTGTAAGCTTTGGAAGTGAAGTGATCTGAGGTGGTTATACAAAAGGACTTTATTAACTGCAGCAGAATGCGCAGTAAAAATATCAGTATTTTCCTAATATTTACATGGGATATTGTGCATCTGTTTACAAGACGCTAACAGGTCTAAGTGAAGCCTAACGAATAATTAAAGTGCAGAAGATTGTGCAGCAACGTTGCTTGCCTCTACCTACTAGGCCTACTTGATAAACACTTCGTTAGTGCAATCTTTGAAATCGTTGTCCTCTGTGAATTAATTTGGTTAGAACTTTTTATTATTCATTTTTCGTAATTGTAATATTTCAAAATTCGTGAAAATTAACCCTTCAATGGATCGATGGTTAAAATATGGGTTTCGTAAAAAAACTGAAATTACTAGTAATGCAGAAACTAATGAAACAAAAGCATCTATAGAAGATACAGAAATTGCAGAAGCTGCACAACCACCAACTTCTAGTGTGATTAATCCACAAAAAAAAAATCTGCTTCCTCCGATTCTGTGCAGACATCTATGAAAAAACGTAAATATGATCCTAATTATTTGTTATATGGTTTTACTAGTATTGGTGACGAAGAAGCCCCAGATGCCCTTTGCTTACTTTGTAACAAAATATTAGCACACAGTTCTTTAGCACCAGCAAAGTTACAGAGACATATGGAAACAAACCATCAGACTTTTAAAAATAAAGATATTTCTTTTTTTGAAAGAAAACTTGAAAGTCTGAATAGCTCTAGAAGTGTCTTATTAAAAAAATGTAAAACAGACAATGAAAATGCAACAGAAGCGTCATATAAAGCATGTTACCGCATTGCTCTTGCTGGTGAGGCACATACTATTGGTGAATCACTTATAAAACCTTTATTAAAAGATATAATATCTTGCGTGTTTAATGAAGATTCTGTTCAGAAAGTTGAGGCTGTATCTCTTTCCAACAATACGGTGTCAAGACGTATTAATGATATTGCTAATGACATTCAAAATGAACTTATTTCACGATTGCGTGTATGTGATGCTTATGTACACTATTACAAATAGATGAGTCCACAGACGTTGCTGGACTAGCAATTTTACTTGTGTTTGCTAGATATGACTTTAATAAGAAAATTGAAGAAGATTTGCTTTTTTGCAAAAGTTTAGAATTGCATACCACAGGAAATGATATATTTAATTGCATTGATAATTTTATGAAAACGCATGATATAGGCTTTGAAAAATGTATTTCAGTATGCAGCGATGGAGCAAAGGCAATGACAGGAAAATTAGCTGGCGCTGTAACACGAATCAAGAATGTTGCAAAAAACTGCAACAGTAATCACTGCATTCTTCACAGATATGCATTAGTGACAAAAAGGATTTCAGCTTCATTAAAGATAGTTTTGGACGAAGCAGTGCAGATTATCAATTTTATTAAATCTCGGCCATTGCAATCACGAATTTTTAAGGCCTTGTGTGAAGATCTGGGTAGTCTTCATAACACTCTACTTTTACATACAGAAATTAGGTGGCTCTCACGAGGAAATGTTCTTGTGAGAATGTTTGAATTGAGGAGAGAATTGTTGTCTTATTTTATTGATCATAAATTTAGATTATCTGACAGATTAACAAATATGGCATGGCTAGCAAGGATTGCATATTTAGCAGATATTTTTTCAAAATTGAATGAAACATGTCTATCTCTGCAAGGGAAAGAAGTAAACATTTTTCAAGCGCAAGATAAAATGGTATCTTTATCACGTAAATTGCAGTACTGGATCTCAGATGTGGAACAAAATACTCTTGACTGTTTTCCGCTTCTTAGTGACTTTCTCCAAGAATCCGAAGTGGAATTAGATGTTGAAATCCTCAATGATATTAAAAATCATCTCAACAGCTTATCAGAATCTCTAATTGAGTATTTTCCAAATTTGAAGAACAAAGACCATTACTGGGTACAGAATCCATTCAAAGTTAAAGAAAAGCCTACAGGATTTCTAGCAGTGGATTATGAAAATTTAACAGAAATTACTTAAGATACTCAGTTAAAGGCCAAGTTTGAAGAAGTTCCGGTAGCTATTTTCTGGGGAAATTTAAGTGACGAATATCCAGAATTATCAAAACGAGCCATACGAGTGCTATTGCCATTTGCAACAACATATGTGTGTGAATCAGGATTTTCAAGATATGCAAGCACGAAAACAGAATATCGCAGCAGACTGGATGCTGCACCAGATATGAGAATTCAATTATCCAACATTAAACCAAATTTCCAGAGGATATTGAAGTCTAAGAAGCAGAAGCATTCTTCCCATTAGGTATTCATTTCATTTTTGTTAAACTAATTATGTACAAATTTACAAAAATTAAGGTGTTTTTTATTCGAATTTTTTTATTTATTTTTTAATATAAATAAGTTCTCTTTTTATCCCACAATTTGTGGTTTTTAATATCCTTGAATATAGGTAGGGGTTCCACGCTTTTTTAAATAATGTCAAAGGGTTCCGCGGCAATAAAAGTTTGGGAACCACTGCTTTAGATGATTTATGTCTCGTATCTTTTCCTGATACACCATGGCCTTCAAGTGCCCCCAAAGATAGAAATCAAGGGGGGTGAGATCTGGGGATCTGGGAGGCCACTCCACAGGACCACGCCGACCAATCCAAGCATCCGGAAACTGCTGATCCAAATACCGACGCACGTGAAGACCATAATTTAAATTTTCCTATGTATGGAAACTTACGGCCCACCCTGTATATATATATATATATATATATATATATATATATAAATAAAGTGAATGAAAATTAACCATAAAGTTCCAATTTTTATTTTGAAATAAAATTGTCTGTTTAATAAAAGTTAAAAATATTTGAGAATTTGTTTATAAAATTCATTAAATATTATTACAGTAACTTTTATTTGGAAATAAAATTTTGTTTAAATAATGGTTAGAAGTTTGTAAATGTAATTTCGGATTAAAACTTTTACCAGCATTTTCTTCAACAGTCCCACAGAACTATTGCGTTATTACTATATCAATATATTGATTGTAGTTTTAAATAAAATACATACATACATACAGTACATACATTTTTTTTATTTGTTGATATATAGAAAGGAAAATAGAGAAGCAAATAAAAATGTAAAAATATATAATTATCTTATTTGATTTTTTACTTTTTAAATAAAAAATGCCCAGCCCTCCATGCTGGATGGGTAGATGTTATACCTTCATATAACTAAGACCTCATAAATGTACGGTAAGCCTACAGTATATGGAAATTTTTATTTTTATTTCTGAAAGTGTCTACGTCTCATCCTTTTCTAAATAGTTATATTTAAAATATAACTATTGAGGTTATTATCATTAATTAATTAATAAAAATAAAATGTATCAACCTGAACAGGGCCTTACTAATGCTCACTTTAGAAGAACTTGAAGCTAAACAAAGTAGAAAAAAAGCCGCCCAATTTTAAAAGTTTGATTTTACCCTAAGTTAGCTGACATTTTGAGCTTGTTATTATTGCCACAGTCGATATACTGTATATAGTCTTGGGGTTTATTCTTGTGAAAATGCCTGCGTTTATAACCCCCAGTGAGTAGCCAAGTAGGTATATACGCTTTTAAAATGAGGCTGAATCAGGCGATTTTTATTATATAATTAATTTCAAAGTATAAAATTTATTTTTACAAAATTTTATATTTCATTTTTAATTTCTTAGTTAATTAATATTCTTCAAAACTGCAATATTATAATCATACAACTCGGACAAGGACTATTTTTTTTTTTGCAGCCAATCATCAATATTGGAGGTTGATGACGTAGTGGCTCAACTATAAATTGAAAACTAATGGAGTCATATTCAAAGCATTCAAAGTTAATAAAGTTCGTTTATTGTAAATAAATGCAAAGAGCCTTTAAAATGTGTTGCGGTACTCTGTAACAATGTAGGACACAACAGTGTAACACTGTAACAATGTTAAGCCTAACTACAGGGAATAGCTAACTCACCCAATGATGATAGTGAAGTTATTACTGTGGGCGGACAGAATAGGAAGGAAGGTGTAGCTATAATGTGGCACTCACAGCTGGATAGGTTTATACTTTATAGAGCCCATTAGTTATGAATATGAGTGGGTTGTAGCCATAAAACTAACGATTGACAACAAAATACTGTATATATTCAATGTTTATATGCCTTATGAGTGTGCTGAAAATGAGGAGGTATATTTAGATAGACTCTGTAAACTAAATATACTGCTAGAGGAGCTGGACTCTTCATGTGTTATAGTGGTTGGTGATTTTAACAGCAATATCACTAAACCGGGTTCAGATTTTGCTAAGCTTCTTATCAATTACTGTGAGCAGTGGCGGTCCTAGCTTACATGACGCCCTGGGCGAACCTCACCTTCAGCGCCCCCCCCCCTGTTCGCCAACACACACACATTCGAATCCCCCCAAAATAAAGGACAGACATAACTCTTTCACAAAATAACTTTTTATTGGACTAATTGTTGGAACTTCAGAACCAAAACAAAGACTCAAATTTCTGAATTTTACAAATCCTTCATCACGTAAATAGAATAACTCACTTAAGAGAATGTAATTATGATACTATGAACAGGAAAAATACAAATTAAATTGCACAACTGCCATAAATAAACTAGAGAATCAAATTTCTAAATTGTACAAATGCTCTATCACATAAATAGAATAAGACACTTAAGAGAGGGTAATTATTATGCTACACTTTGAACAAGAAACAAAATAAATTGTACCACAGCACAACTGCCATCTAAAGCCTGACTCTTCTTACCTTCCTTGATGCAAAGTCATGAATTAAATCATCATATGAAATCTGCTCAGCAATTGTATGATTTATACTGATGATGGCCAGACCGGTAAGGCGTTCCTGTGACATAGTTGACCTCAGGTAGGATTTGATGAGCTTCAGCTTTGAAAAGCTCCTCTCTGCTTCAGCAACAGTGACTGGAAGAGTAAGACCAATTCTGAGAGCAGTCCACAAATTTGGATATATTTCAGAGAGCTCCCTTTCATGGATAAATGTCAGCAGTTCAAGCAAGGATATGGTCTTTGATGGCAAGTCAGGCAAGTTCTTCAGCTCCTGTGCAAGCTCTCTGCCATCCAAGTCAGATTGTCCCTTAAAGTGTAGTGTAGTACTAAGGTTCACACATTGTTCTGTCAGCTCCTCAAATGTGAGATTTTGGAAATGTGTCAGCACTCCAAACTTCTCTCCCACAATTTCCAACGTGGAAAATCTTTCCTGAATGGCTGATGTTGCAGCATCAACCACTGCATTGAAAAATGTCACCTCCAGCTTCTTCAAAGCATCAATCAAGGGCTCATCAGATGCTTCATAGGAGAAGTGCCGCTTTGTGGACCTCAGCCGTTTTTGTTTTAACACAGCCTCCACATTCATTTGTTCACAGATATCTGTGGCTGCCATTTGTGCAGCCACAAAACCTGTTGCCCTGTAATTGCGGAGACCTCTCTCTGTTTTTTTTAGGAGATTTACTGCAACATCAACGTGCATGCTAGGAGACTGCATCTGCTTGCTCACATGCTGAATTTGGCACAACAGGTCATGCCACACCACTGAACAAATGGCGAAGCGGTATGACCCAACCTCCTCTGACAGAGATTGAGCCTCGACCTTTATTACAGAGTCTTTGGTGTGGTCCCTCACCTCGATCAGTGCATCTCTCACTGCAGCTGCCTGATATCTCAGGGGCTCCACACTCTTGATCTTGCTTTCCCACCTTGTATCAGACCACATCTTCAATGTGATGTTCACATGTTTTTTCAAAATGGCCCATCGTTGTGTGGAGGCTGAAAACAAGTTGTAAAGCTTCTGCAAGATGCCAAAGTAACTTGTGGCATCAATAGATCCCTTAGCAGCATCGGCCACAAGCAAATTCAGAGAATGAGCCCCACATGGAACAAACAGAGCTCTGGGATTAATTTCTAGGAGCCTGGATTGAACACCCTTGTTTTTTCCCCTCATGTTGGCCCCGTTGTCGTATGATTGTCCTCTACAGTCCATGAAAGGAACTTTTAGCTCCTCCAGTCTCTTCAGAATCAGAGATGCCAAATGTTGACCAGTGGACTCCTCTGCCTCCAAAAACCCCATGAAATGTTCCTTTATATGGGGCTTCCCCTCCAGTGACACAACCCGAATCACAACTGACAACTGTTCAGTGTGGCTGATATCTGGAGTGCAATCTAGAATTATTGAAAAAAACTTTGATTGTTTGATGTCGCTCACCATTGCTGAAATGGTCTTGCTGCTCGACAAATCAATGAGTTCGTTTTGTATGTGGTGGCCGAGGTAGCTGGTGTGACTGGAGGTCCCTTTTTGGACACGGTTAATGTGCTCTTGCATTATAGGATCAAATTGCCATCAGTTCAACTTCTTTCAGAAAATTGCCATTTGATGGTGAGAACAATTTTTCTGTATGTCCCCTTAGTGCCAAATTCCTAACTGCCAGAGAATGCACAATAGCAGTGAGACGTGTCAGCACCGCTCTCCATCTCAACTTCTCAGCCTCCAGAAGTGCCATCTCCTGCTTGTCAATGGTCTCCCCCTTTCTCATCCTCACTGCCAGTTCTTTCCAGATTTTCATAGAATTTAGGTGTTCTGAACTGTTGTCATGTGATGTGAGCAATGAGCTTGCATGCTTCCAGTCCGAGAGTCCCAAACTTGTTAAATTTATTTTCCTCTTGGAAAATAATGTACAACAGAAACAGAAAAGGCTGTTGTTTTTTAAGGAATAGACCAACCAACTTCTGGTTATATTTTCCCCACTAACCAATGACTTCCTGAAGTATTGATGGTGGAAACTTCTTCCGTCACTGTCGTTTCTAGGGAATACAAAGTCAGATGGTACTTGACTTGGTCCCCTGGAAACCAGTTGTGTCCGAATTCTCTCAGTCAGAACTGAAGGCCAGTTAGCAGGGTCGGTGGACAGAGACTCATCCTCAGGAGGCGATTCTGCTCCAGGCATTTCTAATAGAAAGAACAAGAGCATTACTCATTAGTATACACACCTAAGTTAGATAACACATTATTCACAGCACTTTGTTATGGTGGTGGTGTTATGGAATTATGGTGGTGAAACACCACACATACCCAGTAACCCAGACCCAGTGATAATAACATTATAATTTATAACTGTTTGCAAAATGTTTTGCAGGGATGCACACACATACACATACACACACACGCACACACTCACAGACATATGTGCACACAAACTCACCTGAAGAGTCCTGCCGGGGAGAAGTAGAAGCAAATGGGTCTTCATCCTCAGGATCAGACTGCATTTGTGGAGACATATGTGAGGCTGAGGAGGTAGATGGCTCCTCAGCCTCAATAATGGCAGAAGTAGACGGCTTCTCATCCTGGCTAGTGGCAGAGGGTGTTCCAAAATATTTCAAAAGTGCCCCTGCAAATAGTAAAATAGAACATAACAGACCAATGCATGAATAGGCTAGTACAATTAATTTAACATGTTATTAAGCACAATTTATTAAACTTTTAGAATAGGAAACAAATGAATAATACAACCTCCTTGGTTAATGGCTAATTATATACATAATAGTACACTTCAAATGACTCAGAAAGCTATATCACAAAATAGCAGTGCAATATAGCAGTGAAGAGTAGATGACATAGCTCTATACCTTTATCTTTTGCTCGTTTCTCCTCTTCTTCTTTCCTCTTTTTTCTAAACTGAGCACCTGATAGCTTTGACCTCTTCTTATCCATTTGCGGTTATTTGACAGACCTTAGTGGCTTAGTGTGAAGATTCGTTCTGTAATAAATAATATACATTTCACTATTTAACCAAACCCAGAAAAATAACATTACATATGTTAAAGTATGGGCCTTTATTCCCAATAATATTAATCTGGAAGCATTTTGCATTGTTTAGGTCTTTTATGGGAAGGTTTATGGAAAATGCAATAGATGGTTTTTTATTAATAAAAATATATTTATTGATCTTTTATTATTTATTTTATTTTATTTTTTATTTTTATTTATTTCTTTATTTATTTATTCTTATTTTTATTTTTTTTTTTTTGCAGGCGCTCATGCCGCCCCTCCACAAATGCCGCCCTGTGCGGCTGCCCATATTGCCCATATGAGGAACCGCCACTGACTGTGAGGCATGCGACTACAAACTTGCCAATAAATTGCTACTCCCTAATGACTCATTTACATATGTTAGTGATGCCTGGGGGACTCACTCGTGGCTAGACCACTGTATAGCCTCCCACGATGGTTATAATATAATCATTAGCATGTCCATACTTTATGATGTCCTTGAATTTGGTCATATCCCATTTGTAGTAGGGCTTGATTGTATGGTAGCACTGACATGGACAATGACTATGATAATGCTGATTACTATAAGGTTAATTGGTCAAATCATAGTCACTCTGAGTTAGACTACTATACAATGCAGACTGATGCACCACTAAGGCTTGTGAGGATTCCTGCAGAAGCTTTGGTTTGTAGGAACCCCTCCTGTGATGATGTAAACCATATCGATCTCTTAAATAAGTATTACGGTGAGCTTGAACATGCCATTAAGGGTGCGAATGGGAGTCGTTTTAAGAATAAAAAATGGGGAAAAGTAAATGTCAGTCCAGGGTGGGCAGAATACTGTGCTGATTTGTATGATGTAGCAAAAAATGTATTCGTGGAATGGGTTGCTATGGAGAAACTAGGCAGGGGGAACGCTTCCAACTGAAAAATAGAACTCGTGCTAGGTTCAAGGGTGCTCTTAGATTTATAAGGAAAAATGAAGAGAATCTTCGAAGAGAATCTCTAGCCAGGAAATTAGGCAACAGCAATACTTCTAGTAGGGAATTCTGAAAGAAGGTTAATAAAATTAACAATAGTAATCTTACCTTGCCAAATGTAATAGAGGGTGTACATGGTAAAAAAAAAACCATTGTAGAACTGTGGAAAAATCATTATGAAACCCTATTTAATATATACCTAAATTTAGAACGCTCTGAGGAACTACTAATTAATGACTCAGAAATCTGGCAGGCTATTCATAAGTTAGATGATAATAAAAGTTGTGGCCTAGATGGCATACAAGCAGAACATTTAAAATGTTGTAGCCCTCGTATAATACCTATGCTTGCAATGTGTTTCACAAGCTGTATGATACATGGGTACTTGCCACAGTCCATTTTGTCAGTTGTATTGTTGTCAGTTGTTAAAAATAAGGGTGCTAGTATCTGTGATAAGAATAATTATAGGCCAATAGCACTTGCCAGTATACTTTCTAAAGTGTTAGAATATGTCATTTATAATTGGATAAGCACTTACTTGCAGACTTATGACAATCAATTTGGCTTTAGAGTGAAACGTGATACTGACATGTGTATTTATATGCTAAAGGAAGCCGTCCTAAAGTACAAGATGTTAAACAGCAATGTATATTCCTGTTTTTTTGGATGCATCAAAAGCATTTGATAGAGTTAACCATCACAAACTTTTCAAGAAACTCTTGTGTCGAGGGGTACCTAAATATATACTTAAGATATTTGCATTCTGGTATACAGAGCAGACCATGTTTGTAAGATGGAAAAGCAATGTATCACTAGGTTTTAAGGTGACTAATGGTGTTAGGCAAGGAAGTATATTATCACCCTATCTTTTCTGTATATACATGGATGACCTTACCAATGAACTAAAAACTGCACGTACTGGCTGTGTCATTGGAAAGGAAAAAATTAGTCATTTAATGTATGCTGATGACCTTGTTCTTCTGTCACCTTCTCCCCATGGGCTGAGAGTACTATTAGAGGTATGTGAACAATATGGTATAGTAAATGACATCACCTATAATGGGGCAAATAGCTGTATTTTGATTTTTAGGTGTAATCTACTGAAACATGTATCATGTGGGTCTTTTGAAATGAATGGTCAGACAATACCTGTTAAAGACACGTGTAAATACTTAGGCCATGTAATTACTCACGAGTTGTGAAATGAACTCGATATTGAGAGGCAACGTAAAAAGCTGTATGTACAGGGTAACATGCTAGTAAGGAAATTTGGTATATGTTCAGAATCAGTTAAAATTTATCTGTTTAGAAGTTACTGTACTGCATTGTATACATCCCATCTGTTGTGGAATTATACAAAAACTGCTATGAATAAACTCTCTGTTGCTTATAATAATATTTTTCGTATGCTATGTAGGGAACCAAAATGGTGCAGTGCCAGTTTTATGTTTACTACGCGTAACCTACCTATCAGCCAAATGTTAATCCGGAAGAATATATATAATTTCATTACTAGGGTCCAAAACAGCTCTAATATGCTATTGTACAATGTCCTGTCTTCAGATACTGTGCACCTCTCAGGCTCTCACCTATATGGCAGTCTTGGTTCAGACAACTGCTGGTTTGCAATACCTTATTTTTGTAATGTAGCAAAGATTATATATGCATATTAAGTTGTGTTATAATAAGTGTTATAGCAAGTGGCTATGTTATAATAAGTGTTATGTTATAAGATATCTCAGGTAATAACAGTATACATAAAATTGCCAGGTAATTAATCAAATGCGCCTCGGTGGTGTAGTGGTTAGCGTCGCTGACTACGAATCCATCGGCCCCGGGTTCGAGACCCGACGGCAGCCGGCGCGCAGCAAAACCCAGCTGTTCATCCTTCCACACAATAAAGAAAGTGGTTGGTAGATAAATGAGTACCCTATGTGGCCTAGTGGTTAAGACGCTGGGCTGCTGATGGGGCGTGGTTCGGATTCCACGTTAAACTGTAGGTCTAAGGTGGAGTGAAAAGCTTGACCTTCGTCAGAATGAGCAATTCGGGCGGAAGCTAACCAAAGGTACCAAAGGTAGTATGCCAGTATGCTAGGTTAAGTGACTATGTTGGCTTTATTTTTATATTGTTTTTGTATTAAGTTCAATGTATACGTAAGATTGTAATTGTATGTTAGGTTAAGTGGCTATGGATTGTGAATGATCTGCAATAAAGATGTTTTGTTTTGTTTAATGAAACAATGTAGAATCTTTCACAAAGAGTAGAAGTTTCTTAATTTCCCTTAAAACGACGATTTTTTTTAATATCTGGGCGTCTAATTGTGGAAGAGTAGACTTAAAATTAAGCCATAACATAAAACGGTGAGTAATATGTGATAAGCATTTTAATGAGTTATATCATAGGCCAAGATTTTGAAGATAACTGACTAATTTTTTTAGTTCCTACTGCTGTAGACTTTCATTATAGTGAATTTGAGATGTACTGTACTAAATTAATTACTTTTATCAGGATTGTAGTGTGTGTGTTATATATATATATATATATATATATATATATATATATATATATATATATATATATATATATATATATATATATATATATATAATGTTTAGGGCTAGGCCTGGCTAAATTCTGGAGACTAATGCGTAGCCTGATGGCTTGTAACTAGGCCTGATTATTAAGATATCATATAAGTTGTTTACGCAAAAAAAAATGTATCTAGTACGGCGTAGGGTACATAATTACTTGAATACACAATAACAACAACAACAAATATTTTATTTCAGACTCAACAGGTACAAAAATTATACAAGTGGTCCATAGAAGGTTAAGCTAGACCAGTGGTTCCCAAACTTTTATTGCCGCGGAACCCTTTGACATTATTTAAAAAAGCGTGGAACCCCTACCTATATTCAAGGATATTAAAAACCAAAATTGTGGGATAAAAAGAGAACTTATTTATATTAAAAAATAAATAAAAAAATTCGAATAAAAAACACCTTAATTTTTGTAAATTTGTACATAATTAGTTTAACAAAAATGAAATGAATACCTAATGGGAAGAATGCTTCTGCTTCTTAGACTTCAATATCCTCTGGAAATTTGGTTTAATGTTGGATAATTGAATTCTCATATCTGGTGCAGCATCCAGTCTGCTGCGATATTCTGTTTTCGTGCTTGCATATCTTGAAAATCCTGATTCACACACATATGTTGTTGCAAATGGCAATAGCACTCGTATGGCTCGTTTTGATAATTCCGGATATTCGTCACTTAAATTTCCCCAGAAAATAGCTACCGGAACTTCTTCAAACTTGGCCTTTAACTGAGTATCTTAAGTAATTTCTGTTAAATTTTCATAATCCACTGCTAGAAATCCTGTAGGCTTTTCTTTAACTTTGAATGGATTCTGTACCCAGTAATGGTCTTTGTTCTTCAAATTTGGAAAATACTCAATTAGAGATTCTGATAAGCTGTTGAGATGATTTTTAATATCATTGAGGATTTCAACATCTAATTCCACTTCGGATTCTTGGAGAAAGTCACTAAGAAGCGGAAAACAGTCAAGAGTATTTTGTTCCACATCTGAGATCCAGTACTGCAATTTACGTGATAAAGATACCATTTTATCTTGCGCTTGAAAAATGTTTACTTCTTTCCCTTGCAGAGATAGACATGTTTCATTCAATTTTGAAAAAATATCTGCTAAATATGCAATCCTTGCTAGCCATGCCATATTTGTTAATCTGTCAGATAATCTAAATTTATGATCAATAAAATAAGACAACAATTCTCTCCTCAATTCAAACATTCTCACAAGAACATTTCCTCGTGAGAGCCACCTAATTTCTGTATGTAAAAGTAGAGTGTTATGGACTACCCAGATCTTCACACAAGGCCTTAAAAATTCGTGATTGCAATGGCCGAGATTTAATAAAATTGATAATCTGCACTGCTTCATCCAAAACTATCTTTAATGAAGCTGAAATCCTTTTTGTCACTAATGCATATCTGTGAAGAATGCAGTGATTACTGTTGCAGTTTTTTGCAACATTCTTGATTCGTGTTACAGCGCCAGCTAATTTTCCTGTCATTGCCTTTGCTCCATCGCTGCATACTGAAATACATTTTTCAAAGCCTATATCATGCGTTTTCATAAAATTATCAATGCAATTAAATATATCATTTTCTGTGGTATGCAATTCTAAACTTTTGCAAAAAAGCAAATCTTCTTCAATTTTCTTATTAAAGTCATATCTAGCAAACACAAGTAAAATTGCTAGTCCAGCAACGTCTGTGGACTCATCTATTTGTAATACATAAGCATCACATACACGCAATCGTGAAATAAGTTCATTTTGAATGTCATTAGCAATATCATTAATACGTCTTGACACCGTATTGTTGGAAAGAGATACAGCCTCAACTTTCTGAACAGAATCTTCATTAAACACGCAAGATATTATATCTTTTAATAAAGGTTTTATAAGTGATTCACCAATAGTATGTGCCTCACCAGCAAGAGCAATGCGGTAACATGCTTTATATGACGCTTCTGTTGCATTTTCATTGTCTGTTTTACATTTTTTTAATAAGACACTTCTAGAGCTATTCAGACTTTCAAGTTTTCTTTCAAAAAAAAAATATCTTTATTTTTAAAAGTCTGATGGTTTGTTTCCATATGTCTCTGTAACTTTGCTGGTGCTAAAGAACTGTGTGCTAATATTTTGTTACAAAGTAAGCAAAGGGCATCTGGGGCTTCTTCGTCACCAATACTAGTAAAACCATATAACAAATAATTAGGATCATATTTACGTTTTTTCATAGATGTCTGCACAGAATCGGAGGAAGCAGATTTCTTTTTTTGTGGATTAATCACACTAGAAGTTGGTGGTTGTGCAGCTTCTGCAATTTCTGTATCTTCTATAGATGCTTTTGTTTCATTAGTTTCTGCATTACTAGTAATTTCAGTTTTTTTACGAAACCCATATTTTAACCATCGATCCATTGAAGGGTTAATTTTCACGAATTTTGAAATATTACAATTACGAAAAATGAATAATAAAAAGTTCTAACCAAATTAATTCACAGAGGACAACGATTTCAAAGATTGCACTAACGAAGTGTTTATCAAGTAGGCCTAGTAGAGGCAAGCAACGTTGCTGCACAATCTTCTGCACTTTAATTATTCGTTAGGCTTCACTTAGACCTGTTAGCGTCTTGTAAACAGATGCACAATATCCCATGTAAATATTAGGAAAATACTGATATTTTTACTGCGCATTCTGCTGCAGTTAATAAAGTCCTTTTGTATAACCACCTCAGATCACTTCACTTCCAAAGCTTACAAAACAAACTGATAATGCACGCTCGAGTTGAGTACCTCGACTACTATAGAAATAGATTATGACAAGTTCAAAACATGTTGGCTACGTCTCCAAACGCAGTTTACATCATTTTACATGCAGATTATGTACTAATATTAATAAATGTTTTCCATTAATGATAATTTAGTTGCTATTTATGGAAATTTTCTTTTAAAAAGTAAATCAAATACGCAAAACATGATAAGTATGGCCAAAAAAATTGCAACTCTTACAGAGGGCGCTGCTGTTACGTTCGAAATGTTTCGTTCAAGCCTATTGCCGTTTCTAAATATTTCGCTCAAACCATACTTATGCTTTATTTTCCTTCGTGCAAAATTTCATATTTTCTTCGCTAGACTTATTTTTTTGAAAATGAGTAATTTAAATTTTTTTTAAATAAAATATTTTTTATTTTAAACTTTAGCTCGCGGAACCCCTGAATTTTTTCGCGGAACCCTGGGGTTCCGCGGAACACACTTTGGGAACCACTGAGCTAGACTAAACAAACTTACGGACTTGGAGGTCCTATTAGGTCCTATCTCAGGTTGCTGACTCGATGTGGGCCTACCTTAGGCCTCAGTTGCATAAAATTAAGATAAAAAACAAAAGGGGCACTATTTATGGTGTTCTTTCTAAACCTTGCAACAGCAGCACAACCTGCACCATTGCACGATGCAACAATCTTATATCTAAACAACCAAACTAAATTGTAAGAGAGCTCTCTATATGACCACGCCCTGTAAGTGCCGCATTCAACAAACGAGTAGAAAGGACGCACCAGTGCCCCCCAAAAAATTATGTCACAAGAGTGCCCAAACAATAATGCCACAAGAGTCCAAAATGCTAGCTCTAAATTAAGTGAATTTTTCACTAACCTTACAATTATGAGATGGATATATACACACCTTAACTTAATATATACAAGCAATGCTGCATCAATCAGCTTAGTCATCATATCGCCTTGGGACAACAATGGCTCTTCCTCTTCTAGATTTTCTAACACTTACCAAGCCCAGTGATAATCAAAACACAAAATTGCGTATGGTACTGGCACAGTTAGGCACCTTATTGACTATAAACAGCATACTGGCACTGGAAGAAGCACCATTTATAAATATTGGAGTTTCTAATAAACTCCTAAGAATATTATTATGTGCAGCTTGTAGTTTCCCCCAAACATAAGCTGTATACACTGGAGTACAAAAAGTTTTGAACAAGATCAACTTAACATCTACCTTGAATTTACCTTGAAGCGCTTCTGCCTCAAGGGTGCACTGCTCTCACGAAGTCCGCTCAGCGCCTCCTGAGGCGGGGCCACGACGTAGTCGCCACCCTTCTTTTCTCTTACTGTTGCCATACGATTTGGTCCACTATTGAATTTGTGAGGGCTGGTCTGGCAGAGAAATACCCTGGCACTATCGGTTGGTCGGATATGCTGGCTAAAAACATGTCCAAATGTTTTTTAAAAGTATCTACTGGGACTGCACTTATATCTCTAAGGTACTGAGGCAAGGAGTTAAACAGGCGAGAACCCTGCCTAGAGATATTATTATACTGAGGGTTTTGAATCCTTCTCAGGCTGTTTGGTGGGAGGTGATGTTTTTGACACATTCTGCCAGTTCTTATCGAGGTGGGCACAATTGGTTCGGTATTGGGGGCAACTAAAAGCCCTTTTAGAATTTTCCAGGTGTAGATCAGGATGTATCTCTCAAACCTCCTCTCTATGGAATAAAGGTCAAGGTCTCTGAGCCTATCCCAGTAGTTCATTGTTAATGTACACCTGAAATTTTCTAATCAAATACGCTAGGCCTGTTCAATATTTGTCAGACTAACACAAATTATATTTATATGTTATAATAATGTTATAATGTTATAATGATGTAATGTTGTAATGTTATAATGTTTCAGACCAACAAAGACCCTAGGATCCACTCGTGGCTGGTCTACCTAACTGTGTTCGTAATTGTGTATTGTGTATGTCCTCCGTGGTGGCGGAGAGGACCTACAATTTTACGTGGGTTCCGAACCACAAAGAACGTAAGAACATATGAAATTTTTATAGTGAGCACACTAGGGGCCACTTCGGCCCATCGAGGTGGCTCCACTATGTAAAAACTGCCTGTACATTGGCAACAACCAATTTTTACAAAACTAAATAATTATCAATTTAAAACTAATTAATTATCAATTTAAAACTACAGATAGAATCTCTGGATCCAAAGGATCAAGTCATAATAGACTACTATCCACAAATATTACACTCTACATCTATTTATAACCGACATGCAAATATATCAGATCCAAAGAATCCAGTCAATTTCATTACGGTACCCATCAATACCTGTACCTTGCCAACCAAAAATAAGTCACGGTCCATATCAATTGCGGACCAAGTCACAATTTACAACCACATACATTACAATATATATACTTAGGAGGAAAAGTGTAGGTGTGGCTGTAAAGACTGTACAGTAATGTAGAAATGTGTGTGCACCCATTTTGGGTCTCCCATTTAAAGGTGTTTGTGGGGCAAGTGAAGATCACGAGTTTTTCAATACCTCACAGTACTATGGGGGGCCACCGCTCGGCAGAAGAATCTCTTTAAATGGGGTGTGTAAGGACAGAGAGTATCCCCTAACCCAAGATGCTGCCTCCCTATATCCCACAACACTTGTAAAACTATGTTTTCTTAAATTTGTTCTACATCTTGGCTTAAATAATTTCATACTATGACCTCTAGTCTGGTTATTGTGATCTTTAATGGAAAGAGAATCAAAATCTATCTTATCCAACCTTTAATTTCACTACCTTAAACTATACCCAATCTATCAACATATGCGTCTAATCGATTTTTAAACATGTTTATAGACGTGCTACTAATTACTTCTACCGGCAAACTATTCCAGCTATTTACTATTCTATGCGTAAAAAAGTTTTTGGCAACTGCTGTCTCGAACCTTCTACTTGTCAACTTACACCCGTTATTTCTAGTCCTATTATATTGAGATATTTCGAAAAAGCTATCTCTGTCTACGTTATCGAACCCATTCATAATTTTGAAAACCTGGATTAGATCCTCTTAACCTCTTAGTCTCGAGTGTAGTCAATTTTAGCTCTTTAAGCCTATCCTCGTACGACTTTGACCTAAGTGACGGAATCATCTTAGTTGCTCGTCTTTAAACTCTTTCGATTTTGTCCATATCTTTGCACACATGCGGATTCCAAAATTGGATCGCGTTCTCCAAATGGGGTCTAACTAATGATTTATAAAGAGGAACTATAATATCGCGCGATTTGTACTCAAAATTCCGAGCTATAAAACCTAACACTTTGTTCGCTTTATTGACCGCTGCTGTACTTTGTTTCGCTTTATGTGATTGTTGACGACGTGTGTATATATGTGTGTATATATATATATATATATATATACAAAGGTGGGCACCCGGGCCTGAAAAAGGACCGACGGTCCCGGTCCCGGTCCTTGCCTCAAACTGGACCGACGGTCCCGGTCACGGTCCTTTCTGAAGATAGGACCTAGGAACGACTCGGTCCTCGGTCCTTATATATAATATAAGTGAAAAATTTGATTAAAATGAAAAATGAAATTAAAGACACCGGAAATCTTTAATTTTATTAACGTAAATTATAATTAATACAATACATAAATGATGAAAAAAAGTTATTAAGTTAAATGCTTGAGTTTCCATCTTCTTTAGAACTTCCAATAATCACTAAACACACTAAAATCACTAAAAAAGACCGTTCGGACCAGACCGTCCGGAATTGCTTAAAAATGGACCGTCGCTCCTCATTTCGGTCCTCACTGAGAAAAGGACCGACTTTCCCGCTCACGGTCCTTACAAAGGACCGAGTTCCTGGAATTCGGTCCTTTTGGAACTCGGTCCTGCCCACCTGTGTATATATATATATATATATATATATATATATATACACACATATGGGAATGAACTCAGAATGGTTCCGAGTTTTTTATGATACACACAGACCGTGCATGGAACAAGGAACTCTTCTGGGATAATTAAATCCATTACAGCCCGAATAAGTAATGGTAAATGACAAATACCATAAGTTTTTTTTTCATGATGCAAGCCCGACTTGGGCAACGGGTCTCTCGCAAAGAGGTCCCATAAACATAGTTTCCCTCACCAGCTATCTGCAAAGCAGACAGGATCCAGCTTTGGGACATGGATCTAGGGTTTAAAGCAGCCTAGCCCCACTACATTTAGAACCTCAATATAAGTAAAAGACTCGTTGCATTCACGTCGGATTGAATAAATCAAAGAAAAAGGGGTAACTATTATATTTTTGGTATTATTCTACTATTACACCCGTCTAACGTCCAGCAATTATTATATATTCATTAAGTAGATTTTTTAATTCTACAGTAAGACACTTTCCTTCTATAGCGTTTCCGTCGCAAATGCTTCGTTTTCGAGATATAAACATTTTTTTGGTGTGTATCTAGTGTGTGTTCGTACGTTCGTTTGTGTGTTCGTGCGTTCGTTTGTGTTCGTTTGTGTGTTCGTTACATGTCTGCCCAATCACTGCGCTCCATCCATTTCGAAATTGAATTACTTTCGTACCGGAATGGAACACTCATTCCACTCATTCAGAAGTACATTAGGCCTGGCTCTGTGATTTATAGTGATTCCTGGGCTGCCTACAAGACTATAAGTGATTTAGGTTAGGATAGGTTAGGTTAGGATAGGATAGGTTAGGTTAGGTCAATTTTGAAGGTAAAATTTATGTTTTTCCTATGGTTTTTGATGTTTTTTAAACGAATCTGACCTTCAAAACCGTCGGAAATGACTCGTTTTCGATTGCCGGCTGGGGGGAGGGGGGTTATCTCAAAAACGAGTCATTTCCGACGGTTTTGAAGGTCAGATTCGTTCAAAAACATCAAAAACCATAGGAAAAACATAAATTTCACCTCGAAAGGGAGACGGGTGTAATAATGTACATTTACCATATTTTTAGCCAAAACCAAAACTTAAACCTCAACTGGCAGAATTCAATCCGACGTGAATGCAACGAGTCTTTTACTTATATTGAGGTTCTAAATGTAGTGGGGCTAGGCTGCTTTAAACCCTAGATCCATGTCCCAAAGCTGGATCCTGTCTGCTTTGCAGATAGCTGGTGAGGGAAGCTATATTTATGGGATCTCTGCGAGAGACCCGTTGCCCACGTCGGGCTTGCATCATGAAAAAGAAAAACTATGGTATTTGTCATTTACCATTACTTATTCGG
This sequence comes from Bathynomus jamesi, assembly GCA_023014485.1. Lineage (NCBI taxonomy): Eukaryota > Metazoa > Arthropoda > Malacostraca > Isopoda > Cirolanidae > Bathynomus > Bathynomus jamesi. Next base: position 244,393 of record JAJOZX010001644.1, on the reverse strand, counting down.
ACTATAGTGGATTTAATTATCCCAGAAGAGTTCCTTGTTCCATGCACGGTCTGTGTGTATCATATATACATATATATATATATCACGTCCTCAACAATGACATAAAGCGCAAACGGGAGAGCGGTGATATATATATATATATTATATATATATATATATATATATATATATATATATATCACCGCTCTCCCGTTTTCGCTTCATGTCATTGTTGAGGACGTGATATATATATATATATATATATATAATATATATATATATATATATATATATATATACACGTCGTCAACAATCACATAAAGCGAAACAAAGTTCAGCAGCGGTCAATAAAGTGAAACAAAGTACAGCAGCGGTCAATAAAGCGAACAAAGTGTTAGGTTTTATAGCTCGGAATTTTGAGTACAAATCGCGCGATATTATAGTTCCTCTTTATAAATCATTAGTTAGACCCCATTTGGAGTACGCGATCCAATTTTGGAATCCGCATGTGTGCAAAGATATGGACAAAATCGAAAGAGTTCAAAAACGAGCAACTAAGATGATTCCGTCATTTAGGTCACCGCTCTCCATTTTCGCTTTATGTCATTGTTGACGGTGATATATATATATATATATATATATATATATATATATATGTTAAACACAGACCGTGCATGGAACAAGGAACTCTTCTGGGAAAATTAAATCCACTATAGTCCGAATAAGTAATGGTAAATGACAAATACCATAGTTTTTCTTTTTCATGATGCTAGCCCGACGTGGGCAACGGGTCTCTCGCAAAGAGGTCCCATAAATATAGCTTCCCTCACCAGCTATCTGCAAAGCAGACAGGATCCAGCTTTGGGACATGGATCTAGGGTTTAAAGCAAGCCTAGTCCCACTACATTCAGAACCTCTATATAAGTAAAAGACTCGTTGCATTCACGTCGGATTGAATAAATCAAAGAAAAAGGGGTAACTATTGTATTTTTAGCCAAAAAAACAAAACTTAAACCTCAACCGGGACATTGAGCGTCCACTTTTCAAGGCACGTAACACGTCCGTTTAATATACACAAACTCAGAATGGTCCCCTGAGAAACTTATATGTTAAACACAGACCGTGCATGGAACAAGGAACTCTTCTGGGAAAATTAAATCTACTATAGTCCGAATAAGTAATGGTAAATGACAAATACCATAGTTTTTCTTTTTCATGATGCTAGCCCGACGTGGGCAACGGGTCTCTCGCAAAGAGGTCCCATAAATATAGCTTCCCTCACCACCACGGTCTGTGTTTAACATATAAGTTTCTCAGGGGACCATTCTGAGTTTGTGTGTATATATATATATATATATATATATATATATATATATATATATATACGTCGTCAACAATCACATTAAGCGAAAACGGGAGAGCGGTGATATACAGTATATGTATATATATAATACAGACAATATCGTATACATATAAACATAATTTGTGTTAGTCTGACCAAATACTGAACAGGCCTAGCGTATATATATATATATATATTATATATATTATAATATATATATATATATATATCACGTCGTCAACAATGACATGAAGAGAAAAAGGGAGAGCGGTGACTCTGTTTTAGGGGAATAGAGTGAAGAGTCACTGAGCAACCGAGCATTTGTTAGTTGATTTGGTGAGATGAACGCGCGCAAGCTGAAAGTACTGGAAACTCAACAGTCAACACTGTATACATATCTACACTGTGTTATAACTGAGTCGCTGAAAATGGACATAACAGTTGGCAGATTAAATTCTGTTAAATTTAAATAGGTTTTAATGTGGTTGTGTTTTTATTTTGGGTATTTTAGTTAAAATTTTATAATGGAAGGAAAAAGTTCAAACTATGGATTGATAACAGAATGTGTAAGTAGCTTAGGCCTAGCTTAGGTTTGCTGTAAAGATTTAGAACCAGTAGGTTAGAGCCGCGAAAGTAAACGTTACATTTCATTTGGAAAACATAAAGCCACTGGGGTCTATCGATTCGAGGTTATCCAAGTCATGAGCAATATTTTATAATAGTAATAAAATCTTGCTAAACGTCATCTCAAGTTAGTTAATTAATATAACTATTTACTACTACCAAAGTAACCTACATAAGCTAAGAATATACCATACACTATTTACAATCTATATACCATTTAAAATCTTGCAAAATGTCAATCTCAAGTCAGCTCATTAGCATACAACTATTTACTACTACCAAAGTAACCTACATAAGCTAAAAATATACCCTACACTATTTACAATCTATATACCATTTAAAATCTTGTAAAATGTCAATCTCAAGTCAGCTAATTAGCATACGGTAATTATTCGTTTTTTGACACAGTCTTTTTATAATGAGAGCAAATTTTTCTGGTCAATTTTGAGGTGTTCTGCACGAATCTACCATCCGTTTCCTGTGTAAATGCATAGTTTTTGAGATATTATCATCTTGAAAACTACGCATTTGCACAGGAAACGGATGGCAGATTCGTGCAAAACACCTCAAAATTGACCAGAAAAGTTTGCATTCGTGCTAAACACAACTTAACGTACCGTAACTTAACTTAACGTACCGTAACTTAACTTAACGTACCGTAACTTAACTTAACCTACCGTAACTTAACTTAACCTACCGTAACTTAACTTAACCTACCGTAACTTAACTTAACCTACCGTAACTTAACTTAACCTACCGTAACTTAACTTAACCTACCGTAACTTAACTTAACCTACCGTAACTTAACTTAACCTACCGTAACTTAACTTAACCTACCGTAACTTAACTTAGCCTACCGTAACTTAACTTAGCCTACCGTAACTTAACTTAGCCTACCGTAACTTAACTTAGCCTACCGTAACTTAACTTAGCCTACCGTAACTTAACTTAACCTACCGTAACTTAACTTAACCTACCGTAACTTAACTTAACCTACCGTAACTTAACTTAACCTACCGTAACTTAACTTAACCTACCGTAACTTAACTTAACCTACCGTAACTTAACTTAACCTACCGTAACTTAACTTAACCTATCGTAACAACTTAACCTATCGTAACAACTTAACCTTATTTACAAAAAGATTTCCAGTTAACAATGGACTCTGTCTAGTTTGATAACTTTCTTGGCATAATGTTGTGAAAAATATTTTCACAAATAAATATTTATGAAGCAGAGGTTTTTATTCACCGAAAAGTTGCAATGTTCCAGCCATATGCCCTTAAAGATAGAAATAGTAAATCCACACACACGCTTATTTTTTGGATTTTTTTACGGCACCTAAACATCTTTGAGTCTTGTCTTAAAATACAGGCAGTATTACATTTAGGGTAAATCACGGATGTTGGAGTTATGCCGTGATTATAAAAAACTAAACTTTTATCTTCATCGAGGCCAACAAGGCGGATTAGGTCTTCAAAATCAAGTTCACAAGATTGACACATCATGGTTCTAGAACGAAAATTACCAAACTAATGAGTAACAGAAAGAAGTAGGCAAAATCAAGAAAAAGTAGTCAAAAATAAACAAAGTAACCTATAGTTGAATGAAAATCTCCAAAAAAGGTAGCCAAAATAAACAAATTAACCGAAATTTATATACATATATATTAGAAAGTAGAAAATATTTTTTTTATAAAGTATATTTTATACAAATTTGCACAAGATAATATATATATTTTCTTATTCAGTTTTGATTGGTTATTCAATATATATTGCTGTTATAGCTGGGTGTGACTGGGTCAAAAAATGAATAATAACCTAGCATACAACTATTTACTACTACTAAAGTAGCCAACATAACTTAAGAACAAAATCTAAAAATAATAATAATAAAGCCCATTCATATAGCCTACATAACTTAAGCTAAGAATATAGCTTACATTACATTTCACTTGGAAAACATGAAGCTACTCTGGTCTATCGAGGTAATCCAAGTCACAAGCTACATTTTAATAATAATAAAGTCTTGCAAGATGTCAAACTCATCAGCTAATTAATATAGGTACTATTTACAATCTACAAACTCTTTCTTTCATGAATGTCAAAAATTTTTCTTAAAATTAATTTACTGTTTACCACATCATATGGCAAGTAGGGATGAAAACTGGGTTAATATTGGATTTTACTCCATCACAAGCAGTTGAACAAGTACTATACAGGGTGTACATAAAGTCAGGATCTATTTTTGTGAAGCACTTGGAAATTATATGGAATTCAATCATAAAATGATAAAGTGGTAACATTTATTAAATAATTAAGAGTAGGATTCGACATGACGCCCATCAGTATCCCTGCACAGCTCAAATCGTTCCGCAGCATTTCTAAACACATTCTGGAGCATTTGCAGGGTTATGTTATCTGCAGCAGTTCGTATATGTGTACGTAAGTTTTCAAGACTCGTAATCTTTGTCTGATAGACGTGCGATTTGATAAAGCCCCTTGCAAAGAAATCTAAAGGGGTTAAATCTGGTGATCTCACTGGCCAAGGTCTATTGCTTCCGCATCCGATCCAGCGATTTGGAAAATGTCCATTTAGATAATCCTGAACAATTTTGGCATAGTGACAAGGAGCACCATCATGTTGATAGACGACGGTACTAACAATCCTATCCCCGTCGTCTATCAACATGATGGTGCTCCTTGTCATTATGCCAAAATTGTTCAGGATTATCTAAATGGACATTTTCCAAATCGCTGGATCGGATGCGGAAGCAATAGACCTTGGCCAGCGAGATCACCAGATTTAACCCCTTTAGATTTCTTTGCAAGGGGCTTTATCAAATCGCACGTCTATCAGACAAAGATTACGAGTCTTGAAAACTTACGTACACGTATACGAACTGCTGCAGATAACATAACCCTGCAAATGCTCCAGAATGTGTTTAGAAATGCTGCGGAATGATTTGAGCTGTGCAGGGATACTGATGGGCATCACGTCGAATCCTACTTTTAATTATTTAATAAATGTTACCACTTTATCATTTTATGATTGAATTCCATATAATTTCCAAGTGCTTCACAAAAATAGATCCTAACTTTATGTACACCCTGTATATTGAATTGCCATTAAAAACTGACTAAGAAAATATATAGATATCTTGTGCAAATTTGTTCAAATGTACATAGGGGGCCTACTTTTTTAATAAAATATATGTTAACCCCTTAACGATGGGTGGCATGCCTGTCATATGAGCACTGAAAGCCTCACACCAATATAATGGCTTCCCGTCATTAAGGGGTTAATAGTCATCTTTTCACCTACTCACATGCAGTTAAAACAGTATATAATATATTGAATTGCCATTCAAAACTAAGAAAATATATATCTTATGTTGTGCAAATTTGTTCAAATGTACTTTTGGTAATTTTTTACTATCACTCTGGCCTCTTCAATTCCCATAATTTATAGATCAATGGATTCATTATTACACTAGGAATGTGATTTGGATAGTTTCAAGTGAGGGAACTGGCCCAAAACTAAGTTAGGACATGGTTTGTTTTGGGGTATAAGTATGAAAAAATACCCTAAAATGTGGGTAATTCCTTCAGTAGAGACTATCTAGGGCGCATTCGTGATGTAAAAACAAATCCATTGATATATAAATTATGGAAATTGTAGAAACAGCTAACATGAGTGACCTAAAAGGTATATATATACATTTATATATATGTAGTAAAACAAACACTGTATATATTATATATACCGTAAAACTATACCGTACTAACCTAACCTAACCATGAAGTTAAACACAGTGAATAATTACAACCATCGCAAACTGACACTATCGCATGACTCCAGATTTGAAAAAATTTACTGGAGCACAGCTCTGAATTTACTTTTTTTCCCCTTACACCACTAGATAGGTTAATGATAGTAAACTCTTGAATTGATGACATACCAATTACAAATTGTTTTAGCTAAACATAATAATACAATAATGTACAGTTTATAACTCACCTTAAGTTTATTTATTCATTGCAGCAGCAACAGTGGACGATGTTAGACCTTGCATGTAGGCAGTTGTTGTGAATTTACTGCCATGTATGCTTGGCCACTGATCAATGGCTTTCTGTGTGATCATTACAGCAGATCTAGTGCCTGGAGCTGGACCCTCCTTCACAATTCTGCACAGCTTAGTCAAATGAGATGGCTTAATGGATCCTTTGTGTTCAACAATGTAACCAAGAATGGAGAATGTCCCTTCAGCTGGTGCTTCACTCCAGGCAGTTGATCCATCTTTATCAAAATGCTTTAATCTCTCTGTGATTCCTTTCCACAGCTGTTCTATATATTCTGTCAGCCAATTTATCACTGAGTCTTTTGTAAAACTACTTTCAGATCTGGTTCTGGATGGTCTAGCAACTTCAGCAACCTGGTAGTAATCAGAACGTTTCTTGATGTATTTGTAAACTTCATTTAGGATGTAATCCTCAGTTGTTAGTTCCTTTTGCTGCCCTGTGGTATCGTGCTTAAATTCAGAAACTACATCATTTGCATTTCCTCCATTAGCTAATTTGGAAATTGTTTCCATCACTCTTAACATAACAGTTTTCCCTCCTTCTTTATAAAATATATTTTCTACAAATTCTGCACTAACTGTGGTTTTTTGAGCTACTTGCAACATAATCTTTGTTACATAGGAAATCAATACATAGAACTTGGCACTAATTTCTTTCTCTTGTGGATGATCAAAAAACACACAATTTTCCACAAATCTGTCAAATTGATCAAATTTGTAATTAACCATGCGAGTATCAGATTTGAGTTTTGGTCTCTTAAAACCAATGATATTGTCAAGAACCATATTGGTATAGTCAAGGCCTGATCTCAGATTTGAAGAGTGATTCTGAATAAAGTCTAAAAGCTCACTTAGTTTACAAATTTTCTTCAATGCATCAACGTGGGCTCTGTTCACAAGATGCATTAAGTCCCATCGAAATTTGAAATTTTCTCCAAACAACTTTTTCATTTTGTTTTTAAATGGCTCGTTGTCCTTACAAAAAGCCCCATCTCCAACCATTCCAGATACCTTGGATTTAATTGCTTCTTCAGATAGTTTCAAGTGATTAGGAGACTTCAACACATCAAAAATTTCATTGGCCAAATAAACTCCTGATTTGCTGCGTACTAAATTTATCCCAGCAAGTTTTACAGTCTTATCTTCTTCACTCATAACTAATACAACTAGCATGCTTAATCCCAAAATTGTTCCAATGTCAGCTGTTATTGTTACTGAAGTTTGTTCTTTAAGTTGATTATCTAATAGCTCACAAATTGTCTCGCACGCATGTGTGCTATGATTCAAATTTCCAACCTCACAACCTGACCTATGTAATACAGCTAGAAGTACTGGATATAGAGCCCATGCAGTGTTTGTTTTCATTATGTAGTATAAGATGTTGCCACATAAGTCTTCTATGCGTTTAGTAGTGTTCCGAGAAGATGTTTTCATCACTTCATAAACAGCAGCTCTTTGATGATGCTGAAGTTTAATTAAATGTCTCTTCAGGTGGGTTTTCAGATTTCTAAACCATCTCTTGATTTTCTCCTTGTTTGCATACATAGGTTAAATCTTTAACATTGAAGTAACCTTTTATGTTAGAATGTTTGTCTGAAGCACATGCTTTGGGGTCTGTGCAAGCTATGCAATATAATGTAAACATTTTATCATCAGAAGTATCATCAATATCTTCTTGATTATTATCATCATCTTCATCCTCAACAGCTATATCTACATCAGGCATATTAGTGTCACTATTTGCAATGTTTTCCATTATATCACTTGGTACTTAAAATGAATCATCAGCATGCCCTAGATCCTTCTTTTCCACCAATTTGAATGTAGATTTGATCAAATCATTGTTCAGGATTTCTTGTATTGATTTACACTTGCTTAAATGGGCTATGGAAATGTCAAATTTGTTGCTTTTTGCTTTATTAGATTTGGATGCAACACTTGAACTTGAAGGCATATTTTGACTCTTCTCTTTATTAACCACAACAGCTTGGTGAGTTTCTTTTGTTAGGCGCAAAATTGCATTCAATGTCTTCTGGATTTGGGAATTTTCAAATTCCTCTAAAGCAGTTTTGTTAGTCTGATGCGCAGATTCCTCACTTACCTTTTGTTTCTTAGGTGGAGGAGAAGCACTTTCTTCAGTCTGTGAAACATCTAGTGAAAAAGTTTCATTTTCTAGATTAGCAGTTGATGAAGTTGGTTCATTTTTCTGAGGTCTAGCACTAGCACATTTTGTGAACAAACTAAATGACTGCTTTGCCGTATCTCTTTGCTGCACTTCATCCTGGTATTTCTTTACTGCAATATCTAAGCTGTGGGCCCAAACTCTGAGACCTCTTGTATTGTAACAAATATTTTTTTTGGAATTAAAATGTTCCTCCCAGTTTTGCTTCTTTGAATATTTGTTCTTGCATTGACCACAAAAGTAACCCCTTTTAACACCCTCACTTTTCTCTCCAACTTCATCAATATTAGGATCCATTATTGATTATTGACTACCTGAAAAAATACAAAATAAGTAAAAGTTAGTAAATATAGTATGGTAAAAGTGAGTAAAAGTAAGTAAATATAGTACAATGAAAGTAAGTAAAAGTAAGTGCTTTAAACTTAGTAAAAGTAAGGAAGAGTAAGTAAAAGTAGGTAAGTTAAAGTAAGTAAAAGTAAGTTTAAACTTAACTAAACTTTTCAATTCTAGAGTCATGGTGGATTACTTAAAACTGCACAAGTAATTATCTGGCCAATTTATCAAACCTGGCCGAGATCAATGGAACATAGTCCAATCCTGATAATTTTATATTAAAAAAATATACGTTTTAATAAAATTTTAATTATCAAAACATTGAAGCTTAACAAAAAATAAAAATAATTGCTAAATATGGAATTATCAACTAAACTTAAAATAACTAAATTTGTAATTTAAAAAAATTGGTTTGTACAAGAACGTATACACAAAAAAATTGCATAACGTCTAGCGGATGAACAAAACCCAAATTTACTTTTTCTCATTGTCAAATTTACTGGAGCAATGCTCCCAAGATCCCAGGAATCTGGAGTCATGCACTATCGTGACACTAAAATCTTATGAGTTCAGGTCAAACCCCCCAATTTTGTTAGCGATACCTTCCTAACCTTTGTGGGATCAGCCATTTTATCACTCCCAAAAAACATGATCCGCGATTTTATCACTCAAAAAAATAATTTCTTAACATTAATTTTATAGTTTTAATCGGCATTTGCCTTCATATTGTTCTTAATAAAAGTTGTTTAAAAAAATGTAGAGAGTCTTATGGTAAACTTCATTTTCAGTTTCCAGAGGCTGAACTGATAGTAAAAAATTACTACTTTTTTTAATAAAATATATTTCCTGTTTTGGATATAATATACTTTTTTCATAACATATTTTTCTTGATTGCGCTATTTTTTTGCTACTCTGCGACTTAACTAGTTTGTTAGTTTTTGGGTAAATATTTACTATTACACCGGTTTCTGGTAGAAAGTTTTAAAAGCTGGTTTTCAATGTTTTTCAATGTGCTGGATTAAAAAATGATTTGTTAAAGAGTTATTGAAGCTTAAAGCTTTTAAAACTTTCTACCCTTTTTACCTTTTCACCCTTTTTTACATTTTTACCTTTTTTACATTTTTACCTTTTTTACATTTTTACCTTTTTTACATTTTTACCTTTTTTACCTGGGTAAAAGTTAGATTAATACAAAACACATCAAAAACCATAGGAAAAACATAAATTTCACCTTCGAAATTGGCCAAACCTAAAACAACCAGCTTTTAAAACTTTCTACTGGAGACTGGTGTAATAGTAAAGAAATATCGGTTTTTGTTCTGGCTATTTTTTTTTTCTAATTGGATTAAGTTTGGTGGTGCTTGTGATAGAATTATGACATGCCATTCATGTGATTTCAACTTTGAGAACTTGATTCGTATTGTGCTAGGCCTGTTCAAAAATCAACTTTTTCTTATTTTCATAGGTTTCTGTACATTTTCCCATGCTTTTTGACCTGAAAAAGACGAAAATCACAACTATTTTGACCTAGGATGTTGGGAAGCATTGCCGCATGGAGCTTTAAATTTTCTGCCTTGAAATCGGCCAAAGCGCCAGTTCCGGGGTCCCTTGAATTATGTTTTGCACTTTAACTTTTGATCTAAACAAGATAGAGCAACAAATTAGGTATCAAATGAAAGAGCATAAAATTAATAAATAATAATAATAATAATAATAAATAATTAATAATAATAATAATAATAATTATCTATTATTTTTCAGGAAACAACAGAAACTCAATCAGAATCTAGAAAACCATCTACAAGTTACAACTTCACAATGGCATTAAGCAAGGAGCTGAGGGAGCTCCGTGGGCGCACAGTTGATATCTCAGAACCTCCACGTACTGTCCACAGGCAGGTGTCAACTGGGCCATCTACCAGATCTCTCACTGAAACTTTCCTGGTTGGATACCCTTCAGCTTTTATCAGTGGTTCCCAGCTTCCCACCAACAGACAGGCGTTCCAGTATTTCCTTAATCTTCAGAATTTACCAGAAAATGCAGGGAGGCCCATGGTTCAAGACCTTGCATATGAAACAGTTGAATCTATCATCCCATTCTGGCAGATGGCTAGGATCAAGACAATGACCAAGTACAACGCAATGAAGCTCTTCATGAAACTACATGAGAAACATCGTGCTCTGGTGAAAAGCAAAGGAAGAGCAAGTAACCCTGGAGGAAAAAGAGGAGCATTTGTGCTGGAATTAGACAGCCTGTTCGATATAGGAGCTCCAGATGCAATCCAGGAAATACAGAACAACAGACTGTTATCCAGAGAGAAGAAAGATGAGGATATCAGGTTCTACGAAGACCAAAAGACTGAGAGGAAAGGTCATATGTCTGGTCATGACAAGATTTTTGAGACAAGATCCCTGCAGCAAGCAGCGAGGAATGAAAGACTGCAGCATAGACAAGAACAAGGTAAAACTAATTACTTTGAATGTCACAAAAAGTTTTAAGTTTTACTCCATTGCGATATTTAGCATGTACTTAACAATTACTGTCTTAACATGTTGTACTATTTTACAGCTGCAGCAGAACAAGAGGCAGTTGTTCATGTGGATGACATTACCTGGGGTGACTCAACTGACAACGACGCTAACACAGAGGACATGGATTACCATCAGCCTCGTCCTGGATGTTCTCACCATCAAGACACTGTGACTAGTGTGACTTTGACGTTTCCAAGGAAGGTCATGGAATGTGATGTCATCTGCAATACAGCTGATCGTCTTGGTTTATCAGACAATCAAGTTACTGCCATGGTTTCTGCCACCTTGAAAGCTGGAGGGGCTGATCTGGATAACTTCGTCATCTCAACCTCAACAACACGTCGCAACAGAATGCTGTCCAGGTATAATATCAGCCAGAGTCACATGTCCAAGTTTTGTGAAAACCCCCCACAGTACACTGCCTTACACTGGGATGGAAAGTTGCTCAAAGATGTCTTGGGCAGTGAACCTGGAAGTACCTCAGAGACTTTAGCTGTGCTAGTGTCTGGTCCACCTTCATACACTGAAAGAAAGTTATTGGGAGTACCTGTCATCGACAATTCTTCTGGCACAGCTCAGGCTGAGGCTTCAATGGATTTACTGGAGACATGGGAACTTACGGATAATGTTACTGCCCTTGTTTTTGACACTACATCCAGTAACAGTGGAGTTCACAGAGGAGCTGCCAAACTGCTAGAGAAAATGCTGAACAAAAAGGTGTTTTATCTGGCCTGTCGATATCACATCCTGGAAATCCTAGTAGGAGCAGTTTGGGAGAAGCTGTTTGGGAAGGTGAAGGGGCCAGATAATCCCTGGTTTGAGCATCTGAAGGATGTTTGGACGGACTTGTCCAAGGAAAACCCAAAGATGCTGGCTATCAACAGCAAATGGCTGAAGGAAAAGAAGAACAGTGAAGAAATACTCCAAGACATTCTAACAGCAGAAAGGCTTCCAAGAGCCGACTACAGGGAAATGGCTGAACTGACAGTCATTGTTCTTGGAGGAACGCCTCCTCGAGGTATTCACTGGAGTCGACCAGGCGCCATTCATCAGGCCAGATGGATGGCCAGAACCTGTACTCCATGAAAATGCTGATGTTTGCAGATCAACTTGAGTACGACGAAGACACTGTATCAAAGCTGGAAAGACTCAACACCTTCCTTGCGCTGTTCTACACTCCTGTATGGATGATGTCAATGTCTGCTGCAGATGCTCCCGTGAATGATCTAAGTCTAACCCAGGACATGTTGAAGTACAAGAAAACTGACCCAGAGCTTGCTGATGCAGTACTTAATAAGATGGAAAACCACAAATGGTACCTGACGCAGGAAGTCGTGCCATTTGCCCTGTTCAGCAGTAGATTGAGTGACACATTGAAGCACGACATTGCTGCCCAGTTACATGCCACTGAGAAGCCAGACAGCTTCAGAACAGGAAAGCCTTTATTCCAGAGAGTCACAGCTAAGACCACCCTGGTTGATATCATTGGCCCAGAATCACATTTCCTGCTGGACACACTGAACATTGGATCCGAGTGGCTTCTGGAACCTGTCACGTCTTGGCCACAGAATGAGGACTACAGAAAAGCGTTGGACTATGTTAAGAATCTGAAAGCGGTGAATGACATTGCTGAACGTGGTGTCAAGATGATGAGCGACTTTGCAAATGTCATAACAACAGATGCCAAGCAAAGGGACTATCTCCTTCAAGCTGTGGAGTTCAACAGATGCCGCTTTGACAGCTTCAAGAAACAAACTCTCAACAACTGACTGTGTAAATGTCATTATGAAATTAATCATCATGTAATGCTTTCATTTCTTGATCGATTAGACTTGTGACAAAATGTTAATCTCAAATTTGTGTCATGAATAAGGCGCCTTGTCTGCCTTGAGTGTGAGAAAATGAATTTTGTGATATTTCTGAAAACTTTGTATGTACCAATGTGCCATTTCTTGTTCCAAGACTATCATAATTGTATAAGTTAGAAAGAGGATTAAAAACACTTTAATTTGGTGCCTATTTTGTTGCTCTATCTTGTTTAGATAAAAAGTTATAGTGCAAAACATGATTCAAGGGACCCCGGAACTGGTGCTTTTGGCCGATTTCAAGGCAGAAAACTTAAAGCTCCATGCGGCAATGCTTCCCAACAACCTAGGTCAAAATGGTTGTGATTTTCGGCCTTTTCAGGTCAAAAAGCATGGGAAAAAGTACAGAAACCTATGAAAATAAGAAAAAGTTGATTTTTGAACAGGGCTAGTATTGTGCCCTAGATAAAGACAAAGGATTGGATGTTTTTATCAATTACAGCGTTATTCTCTCATCCTTAACTTGCCCGAAATGTAACAGAGTGCCTAATACGAAAAGATCAGAAGATATTTAGGTGAAATAACCAATATTAACCAGTTTGGTTAATTGAATGCCCGGTTTGGTTAATTGAATGCCCTTGATGATTGGTTAGGTTGTAATATTTTTGTTAGTTTAAACAAAAATGCTGAGAGCAAACTTTTCTGGTTAATTTTGAGGTGTTTTGTATGAAACTGCCATCTGTTTCCTGTGCAAATGTGTAGTTTTTGAGATGATGATATCTCAAAAACTACGCATTTGCACAGGAAACAGATGGTAGATTCATGCAAAACACGTCAAAATTGACCAGAAAAGTTGGTTCTCATATATTACCAATATATTTCCTGTTTTGGCTATAATGTACTTTTTTTCATAAAATATTTTTCCTGATTTGGCTATTTTTTGGTGCTTATGATATGTATGTATACACTATTTTTTTTCAATTTGTCACTTTTTTTTCCTTATTTCTAGCTACTGTTTTAAGTTCTGGCTAGTTTTTTTTTATTCTAATTGGATTCAGTTTGGTGGTGTTTGTGATAGAATTATGACGTGCTGTAAGTGTGATTTTGACTTTGAGGACCTGATTCACCATGTAGGCCTCTAAATGAAGAAAAAGCATTGGATGTTTTATCAATCACAGCAGCATTCTCTCATCCTTAACTTGCCCGAAATGTGACAGTGAGTGCCTAATACGAAAAGATCAGAAGATATTTAGGTGAAATAACCAATATTACCCTCTTAGATTAATTGAATGCCCGGTTAGGTCAACTGTACGCCCTTGATGATTGGTTAGATTAAGTCATGATATTTTCATTAGTTTAAACGAAAATGATGAACAAATTTTTCTAGTCAATTTTGAGTTGTTTTGCACAAATGTGATATCCATTCCTGTGAAAATGTGTAGTTTTCAAGATATCTTCACCTAAAGATAGGTGAAGATATCTCAAAAACTATGCATTTGCACAGGAAATGGATATCACATTTGTGCAAAACAAATCAAAATTGACCAGAAAAATTTGTTCTCATCAAAAAACCTGACTGGGAGTAATAACCAATTTTTACTGAAATACCACTACCGTATTAACTGTGGTGGAAGTTCAACCACTGGAATGGTCATTCATTTTCAAAGAGCAATTCATAAAATTGCTGTTAAGAAGACAGAAAATCAGCCAAATAAAAGTAAAAACAACTTTGGATAGTTTTATCACTGAGAAATCTATTGAAGAAGAAATTTCAAAACTTGTCTGTGTGGGTGGATTTAGTTTCAATATTCTATTGCCAAATGTGGATTTATTCAAGATAATTTAAAAATGAATAACTATGACAAACCACATCCAACTGTTGAATCTGAAAGAGCATTTTCTGCTGCTGGCTTATTTTTTACAAATTTGAGATCCAATGTAGCAGAAGGGTCATTCTCTGTCAGATCAACCAAAAAAAATTGAAATTAACACCCTCATCTCTCATATTTTGCTGAAATTTGGTTTATAGGGAGTTTGTGAGCCCTGAATCCATTTCTGAAATTATAAGGTCAATCCGACCAACGGTTCAAGAGATATGACCTCGGGCAATTTGAGGTCACTCGTGAGGTTACTAACATTTGGCGAGCCATAACTTGGGTAATAATTGTCATAATTATATAAAAATATATATATTTAGAATCAGAAAACGACAAGGAATCCAAATATGCAAGTTTAGAACTCTAGGTTGAAAAATAAAAAAGTTACACTGTAACCAAAATTTGAGGTCACGATTTGACCTCTGGGGTATCAAATGAGAATTTTTTTTTTAAATGTAAAAAATGAAGGCATAGGCATTGGCTATTAGAATCAGCAAAAAAAAGTTTGTTTGTTAGTATTTTTCATGTAACTAACATATAAGTGAACACCATATTCATAAGTTGTGCGTCAATTCTACCTATTTTTTCACACTTAAGCTCATAATTTGACCTATAGAAATTAAAATTACATTTTTTATAGATATAAAAACAAAGTCAGAGTTCTTGACTAATAGAAACAATCATAAAAAGTTTGTTTATGTTGGTACTTTTCATGTAACTAACTTATAAGTGAACACCATATTTATAAATTGCTTGTCATTTCAAGGAATTTTTATATCTTAGCTATCAATTTGACCTCAAGCTCCAAGAATTTAATAAAAATTGTATTTCACTGCTAATCTACACTGGCAATAATAGTTATAATAGTGAAAGGGGAAGACTAAGCTCACATGTAGCCTAAACAAACCTGTTGAAACATGTTGCTACTTGTCTAAGTGCAGAATCAACACAGATAGTTGCAAAATTCCTTGTCTACAGGTTAGTACAGTTCCAGCCAGCACTGTGGGTGGCTGGTGGGTATGGTGTTTTAATGAGCCTCAGAGACTATCAAGGCCTAAAATATTAAGTGTATAGCTATATATTTTCTAAAAAATATATATTACCTAATTGTAAATCCTATATCTTTACAGATCAAAATACAATGGTTCGGCACTTGAAATACTGCCAGGACCCTATTCAAAAACACAAGAAACGCATAACAATCAATCTTAGAAAAGTGACTGATGTACTTGTTGAAAAATGTGCTGGAAGAGTGAAAAAAGACTCATTGTTGTGTGTGAACTGCTGGACACTGATAATGAAAAACCCACTATACTTAGTACCACTGAAAACAACGAGTCTGAGCAGGATTCAAATGAATCATCTACTATCAGTGGCTTGAGTAACATCTCTTCAATTCAAGATCTGGACAATGACAGTGATTGCTTGATAAAGGAAAATCCTCAACTTCAGTTGAACCAGTTCTAGCATTTCTGGACCAAACACCAGTTAAAAAAAGTAAGTAATAAATTAATATAATAACTTATACTTTACTACAAGGTCTGTTTGATCTACTATATAGCCAATTATATAGCATTTAAGGTACTATAATTAATATTTAATTACTAATATTCAGGTGTGTGAAACCTTTTTTTCTGTTCTTTTCAGAAGGGCTGTCATTAAGCCAGAAAAAGTGCAAGGCTCGTGGTAAGCTATCATCTGCTCAGAAACACCTGAAGGAGAGGCTAGAACTCAGTTATGGTGTTCAAATTACCGAGGAGGTAAGTGATACTTCAAAACCTGGAACTAAATCTGAAAAACATCTAGACAAATTAATGAATGAATTGAAACAGTCATTCCTGGAGAGCAAATGTCACCATCACAAACTACAAATATTGACACTCTCACCAAACACAATTGAAAAAACAGCTAGTTTCTTTCAAACTACAACATACATGGTGAAAAGAAGCCGTTCACTTAAATCAGAACATGGAATCCTTCCGAAGATTCCACTAATGAGCAAAGGAAAAGTGATATCTGAAGAACACAAAGATATAGTTAGAAGATTCTATGAGTCAGAAGAGGTTAGTCGTATGTGTCCTGGCCAAAAGGATTGCGTGAAAGTTATCAGTGCTGAAGGTGCAATGAAGGTGCAAAAACGATTGGTCCTCGGGAATTTAAGAGAGATGTTTGAACTATATAAAAATGATGAAAAGAATCCCAAAATAGGATTTTCCACATTTGCAAAATTACGGCCATCATATTGTGTGCTTGCCGGTAGTGGTGGGACTCATTCTGTCTGTGTCTGCACATACCATCAAAATCCAAAATTGCAGCTGGCTGCATTGGGAGAAAGAGGTCTTTCATACAAGGATCTTATGGATTACAGTGTCTGCAGTACAGAAAGAGAGACTTGCATGATGCAACTTTGCAATGATTGCCCAAGAGAAGAGGGTGTCCTGGATTTCTTGAGTTACTTGACAGTGTGAAATCAGCTCCAAATGAAATATCTTACAAGCAATGGGTGACTGTTGACCGTTGTACAATGGTTGATAAGGTGGAGCCACTTCATGAATACTTATCATCCCTAAGCATGAAAATATCCTGCATGGTTCGTCATCACTTTCTTGCTCAGCAACAATCACAGTACTTCAAGCAGTTGAAAGAAACACTACCACCTCAGAGTGAGGTAGTTATAGTAGGTGATTTCTCTGAGAATTATTCTTTCGTTGTCCAGGATGCTGCCCAAGGGTTTCACTGGGACAATTCACAGTGTACAGTTCACCCTTTTGTCATCTATTATAGATCATCTGCAGACCAGGAACTTAGCCATTTTAGTGTCTGTTTCTTATCTGCATCACTAAAACACAACACTATAACGGTTTACTCATTCATATTGAAGCTTATGACATATGTTAAATTCAGATGCCCACAATTGAAGAAGGTGCACTATTTCTCAGATGGATGTGCTGGCCAATATAAGAACAGATACAACTTCACAAATCTCTGTTACCATGAAGAGGATTTTGGTCTGTCTTGTAATGGCACTTCTTTGCTACATCCCATGGCAAAAATGCATGTGATGGGATTTGAGGAACAGTGAAAAGAGCTACTGCTAGTGCCAGTTTGCAGAGAACTACAGAGAGGCAAATTCTTACACCAGAACACATGTTTCAGTTTTGTGAAGAAAACTTGAGCAAGAAGATAAATTTTTTCTTTGTAACTACAGCTGATTTGAAAGATGCAGAAGAATGGTTGGAACTCGATTCAAGGATAGTAGGGCTATTCCTGGAACTCAAAATATCATAGATTTGTTCCCCTAAACAAGGAAGAACTGATGGTGTATCCCATTTCAAGTGGCATTGGAGAAAAGAAAAAATAAGGAAAAGTCATTTTACTAATGAACCTGCAATGCTTGGTAACCTAAAATGTGTCAAACCAGGAGAGTATGTTGGCTGCATTTATGACATGCAAGTTTGGTATGGAATTGTGGAGGAATATTGTGAAGAGTTTGATGATTTCACTGTGAACTTTCTACATCCCTCTGGGTCATCAGGATCAAGTGCATATTATTATCCATCAAACAAGGATTCATGTGCAGTGCCAGGACATCATATATTAACTGTAATGAGTTTTGTCCTACCCTAAGAGGAGGCAGCAGAATTCAATACATTTTTCCACTAAAAGAAATTGATGAGAGCATCGAGCATGCAAAATTGTATTAGGCTAGCACATGAATCCTCTAAGTAGGTCTTCCCTTTCACTATTATAACTATTATTGCCAGTGTAGATTAGCAGTGAAATACAATTTTACATTTTTTGCCTTTGTTTTTATATCTATAAAAAAATGTAATTTTAATTTCTATAGGTCAAATTATGAGCTTAAGTGTGAAAAAATAGTAGAATTGACGCACAACTTATGAATATGGTGTTCACTTATATGTTAGTTACATGAAAAATACTAACATAAACAAACTTTTTTTTGCTGATTCTAATAGCCAATGCCTATGCCTTCATTTTTTACATTTAAAAAAAAAATTCTCATTTGATACCCCAGAGGTCAAATCGTGACCTCAATTTTGGTTACAGTGTAACTTTTTTATTTTTCAACCTAGAGTTCTAAAACTTGCATATTTGGATTCCTTGTCGTTTCCTGATTCTAAATATTATACTTTTATATAATTGTGACCATTATTACCCAAGTTATGGGTCGCCAAATGTTAGTGACCTCGCAAGTGACCTCAAATTTCCCGAGGTCATATCTCTTGAACCGTTGGTCGGATTGACCTTATAATTTCAGAAATGGATTCAGGGCCCACAAACTCCCTATAAACCAAATTTCAGCAAAATCTGAGAGATGAGGGTGTTAGGCACTGGTTGATCTGACAGAGAATGACCCAGAAGAATCCTTAAATGCTCTCTTTCTTTAAAAGTTACTTCCAAAATCATCATAAGAAATAAAAATTTTATATACAAAAAACATTTTTATAAAATAATTTTTAAAATAATTTATATAAAACATTTACCTATTTTTGTTTTTCATGAATAAAAAATTACAAAATGTCATTTTTACTCCTTAAGTCCTTAATCTTATCTGTGTATGCGTAATCTTGTCTAATATATACAGTCGTGTTGCATCTTGCGTGGATTTAACTTTATGTGGTTGGCTCCAAACCTCCCCAACACCACCTCAATCCTCCAGCCTCTCATCCAAGGTGTGATTTGCAGTTTCAACTTTCAAGGAGACGTACACACAGCTTACATTCGCCCAGTTTCACAGTGCTATGAATGCGGATCCCAACCTTGATGTAATGCAGTGTTGGAAGTCCTTCAACATTGCCAATTGCATCACTTATATTCAAGAGGCAATGGATGCAATCAAGCCTGAATCAGTCAATGCATGTTGGTGAGCCCTTTGGAGTGACTGCATGATTGATTTCAAGGGTTTCCCTACCATTGCTAATGAAGTGAGATGCATTATTCAGGTGGTGAGACAAGTGGGCACCTTAATCCCACTTCGCCCACAACGCGCTCTCCATCACCCAAGCCTCACCCTATGTCTCCTGCTGCAGCATCTCCTCCTCCTGGATTGACATAAAGCCTCAGTGAACCCCCAGTAGTGTTGTCAGGGGCTGAGGAAGACTAATCATCAGTGTGTGTACAGCGCCCATCTTCATCATCTCATCATTCATTATACAGGCGCTTAACCATGTACTTTATGGGTGATTTAAGGGATTTTCAAGGGTAATTTTAACTATACGTGTTTTTGGCTTTATGCGTCCTCTTCAGAACGTAACAGCTGTGTAATATGCGACATGACTGTATATATTTAACCCTTTACTGCCCAAATATTTTGTCGAGTTAAGTTATGAATGCGTGTATTTGAAAGGTTAGAAATTTTTCCTTTTGGGCAGTAAAGGGTTAACTATCTACAGTACTATAGAATACCAGTATTAAAACTGGTATTGGGTAAAAAAGGCTCTAATCCTGGTATTCAAAATAGCTGATATTACTTTCAGCCCTAATGGCAAATCATTCCAAAAATCTACTATTCTGACTGAAAAAGTATTTTCATAGATCAAGTCTGTAAGTGGGACATTCCATGCCAATTGTATATGCCTTATGTCACCTCATTTTGCCAATTTTTTTTTTTTTTTTTTGGGGGGTAGGTGAATGATGAATCATTGCCAAATTTTAATTTCCTAGGTCAGTGGAGAAGACTCATTAAGGTGATAAGAGAAAGACAGAAGAAATGGATTGGGCATGTGTTGAGAGGAGAAGGATTGTTGAAGTAGGTGATAGAGGGTAGATGTGAAGGTAGAAGGCCAAGGGGAAGGAAAAGGAAAGTAATGCTGGATGATTTGAAGGCAGGCAGAAGCTACCATGAGATGAAAAGGGTAGCTCAGGATAGAACACTGGCGGGACACAAGAGTTGGACCTGCCTGATAGGCAGAACACAATGGATGGATTGAGGTCAATGGGTTTCTGAGTTATGGTAACCTTCTAAAGTTTGAGGTCAACAGCATGACTGACATTTGAAAGGTCATATCTCAGGTTCTACTGTACTAATTTCAACAATCTTGGTCTCAAAATGCTCAGGAAAGGATGTAGAATAACTTGATTCCCACTGTAAAAACCATAGAGCAGCATCAAATAAAAAAGTTTGGTAATATCCTATTTTGGTGTCCCAAATTATTTAACAATTACAAAATAAACAAATAGCATCCCAAATGTAAGCAATTGGGGAATGTGTATATTTAGTTGCTTCCTGACATGTATGATAGTGCAGTATCCTGTGCAGGTATGGGGTTATTACAAGGTTTATCATTACCATTACAGCATTTTTGTTTCATTATATTATCATTACAAGCCCTTCATTATCATTGTAATGATCATTACAATACTGAATATACTGAATAAGTGCTCCACCAGTCCACTGGAGGCAGGAATGCAAACATGCTTGGCAGCAAGAACAGATACGTCAAGATACAGATATGCATTGTCCCTCCACCATGTCAGGGGATTGCAGTCCTCATCAATGCAGGGCTGGTCAAGGTAGCTGTCGACCTGGCTGACAATAGGGTTCTGAGAAGCTGTAGAGGGAGCTGGAACAGCCATAAAATTGAACAACTTGCACCACTTTGGTGCTGGCTGGGTGGAATCAGAAACTGTATATATACAATATATATTGAAATTACATTGTAATGAAAATGTAATGATTCATTACAGACCTTTCATTACCATTATTGCCTCAAATTTCTTTCATCATCATTACAAGAGATTTGTAATTAATTATAATTAATTACCATTACAATGATAATGATCCCATGTCTGATCCTGTGTGATATACTTGTCTATGTATTAAAAATAAATGCTCACATTTTTGATAAAAGTTGCTTAAAATTAATCAAAACCTATGTGAAAATTATTGAATGCCTGATTAGGTCAACTGTATGCCCTTGATGATTGGTTACGTTATTGTGATATTTTCATTTAAACTAACAAAAATATCACGATAACCTAACAATCATGAAGGTCATACAGTTGACCTAACTGGGCATTCCAGTCATGTTTTCTCATAAGAAATCAACAAAAATGATTCATTAAAACAAAGCTAATGCTGTTAAATAATTTGGGATGCTATTCATTTATTTTTGGTTAGTCAAAGGTCATACAGAAATGGAACTTTATTTGATGCTCTGTGGTTTTTACAGCAAGAATTGAAGTTATTCTACATTTTTTCCTGAGCATTTTGAGACCAAGATTGTCAAAATTGGTACAGTAGAACCAGAGATATGACCTTTCAAACTTTGGAAGGTCATAACTTGGAAACCCATTGACCCAGGAAGCTAAATTTTGGTGATGATTCATTATTCACCTAACCCAATCATCATACAAAAAATCAGAAATTGGTGAGATGAGTGGCAGAAATTGCCAAAAAGTGTGTACATTTGAGGTGGAATGTCACCATGATATTTTCTTTAAAACTAACAAAAATATCATAACTTAACCTAACCAATCATCAAGGGCATACAGTTGACTTAACTGGGCATTCAAATAACCAAACCAGCCATTCAATTAATCCCAAAAGTAAATGGCAGATGGAATTCAATGTTCAAAGATGCAAGTCATCCAAGAAATAATGAAAACTTCAGTTATGGGATGCAAGGGAACTGGTTAAAGGATATTAGAGAGGAAAAAGATCTTGGCATTATACCTAGTTACTAGTGATCCAAAAAGTTTTCTAAGTGCCTAGAGGCTAGAAATAAAGCGAATAAAATGCTTGGTATTATTAAGAGGAATGCTAGTTACAAGAGTAAGGAAGTTATCTATAAATTAAATTATATAATTCTTATGTTAGGTTTCACTTAGAATACTGCATTCAAGCTTGGTCCCCTCACCTTAGACATGATATTGATGTGCTTTGAAGGTGTGCAATGTAGGGCAACCAAATTTATCCCTAACCTAAGAAGATTGGAATACAGGGAAAGATTAAAGGAACTAGGTATGTTTAGTTTTGAAAGACATTGTATGAGGGGAGATATGGTACAGATGTTCAAAATGTTTTCAAGTTTGGACAATTTAGATGTATGTAACTTTTTCTCACTAGAGGCTGATAGGATACCACAACTGGTGAGCATAATAAGAAAATTAGAAAACACATAGTAAGCTTGTTGATTTAAGTTTAAGTCTACCTGTATGCACTTGACTGTGACCCAAGTCTACAATACTGCTATAGTAATTGGAGAAGGATGGGAATAAATATTGCCACTTAATTCTGTTTATTACTATTAAATTCCTCATGTCAATAATATAAAAATGTAACTTAGTTTATTTAATTAAGCATAGAAATTGGCTGAGTTACAATTCTTCCTTACAAATAGGATGGCTTACTCAGCTTTGAGTGGTAGGTCTATTGCTTCTAGGGTAGCTATGCTTTAACTAAGTTGAGTATATGTTAAACTACCAATTTGTACAAGGGTAATTCAATAAGTATCCACACTTTTTATTTTCACAATTTTATTTTCACATCTGATAGATTATAAACACATCACTTCTCAACATAGTCTCCCTGTTTCTCATCATTGCCTTGGAATCACTGCCCTCTCAAAGCGCCTTTTAGTGGTCCAAACAGGTAAAAATCTGAAGGTGCCAGGTCTGGACTGTAGGCTGGATGGTTGAGGACTTCAAATTTAAGTTCTTGAAGGCATTTTCTAGTCTGTGCAGTGGTATGAGGGCATGCAGTTGTGTAACAGAATAACCCCTTCCAACAATCTCCTGTTGCAAGGAAGTTCAAAGCACAGCCATCAGCAGGTAAAGTTATGCTAATGCTGTTTTGGGATACACGAAGCTCTATCCATGAACATTATCTAGAGCAGTGCTGTCCAACTTCTATAAAGCGCGGCCAAGATGTTGCCTATAATCATACACTGTTGGTTAATACGACTTAGGAACCCGCTGAATGTTGTTCTCCCTACTAGAAATTACAAAATAGGGAAGAAAATTCAGAAATGAAATTTGGCAAATGTCCATTCCGCGGGCCGCAAGTTGGACAGCGCTGATCTAGAGCATGGAACTACAGTAACAAGTGCATCGTATTCTGACATGCTTTGGAATGAGTTAAAGCAAGCAATTCACACAAAATGGAGAGGGAGATTGTCGGAAGGTGTTATTCTGTTACATGACAATGTGCACCCTCATACTGCTGCACAGGCTAGAAAATGGCTTCAAGAACTTAAATTTGAAGTTCTCAACCATCCAGCCTACGGTCCAGACCTGGCACCTTCAGATTTTTACCTGTTTGAACCACTAAAAGATGCTTTGAGAGGTCAGTGATTCCAAGACAATGATGACCTGAAGGAGGTGGTGTATGACTGGCTACGTATACAGCCAAAAATATTCTTTTGTGATCACATTAGGAAGCTTTAGATTGCTGAACTAAGTGTATTGAGAAACAGGGAGACTATGTTGAGAAGTGATGTGTTTATAATCTATTAGATGTGAAAATAAAAAGTGCGGATACTTATTGAATTACCCTCATATAAAGTGCTGTGAGACTATATATACTTGCTTGAAAAGTAGTCTTGATTATTATTCTCCACCATTCAGGCATTCACATGTACAGGGCACCATTGGTTATGTATACAACTGCTTGTAGTGCCTTTTCACACACACATATTATATATATATGCACACCACACACACACACACACACACACACACACACACACACACACACCCACACACCTTGGTTTACCTTCCACCTAAATTGTTAATTCTGATGAAGGTCAAGCTTTTTCACTCCACCTTAGACCTACAGTTTAATGTGGAATCCGAACCATGCCCCACCAGCAGCCCAGTGCCTTAACCATTAGGCTACCCAGGGTACCCATTTACCTACCAACCAATTTTTTTATTGTGTGGAAGGATGAACAGCTGAGGTTTGCTGTGCACCAACTACCATCACTGGGTCTTCATCTCAGGGTTGATGGGTTTGTAGTCAGCAATGCTAACCACTACACCACCAAGGTGCTATATATATATATGAAGCATTCCTTGTTCCATGCGCAGTCTGTGTGTATCATGAAAAAACCTCAGGGGACCATTCTGAGTTCAATCCCATATATACAGTATATATGCATGTAAAAATTAACAATGAATAATTCCTACAGTCATATAATTCTTATGTTCATTCATATACTTCATATATTTATATAATCCTTATATTCTTATTCATATATTCATTTTGACATATAGAAGTCCAAAATTGTATAACACTGATACAAGTTTGGATAAATTTTTTATTTGCTTTTTATTTTATAATTGGTGAGTTATTTCTTTTTAAACTACTTAATCACTTTTTTAGCTTAATAATGTAATCTTGTTCATTCCCTGTATACATTCTCTCTTCCTTGTAAAAGATGGTCATGTCCTGCTTAACATTTAATTTTGAATCTCGAGCATTTAATTTTTGCTCATGTGCATGTTTGTAATTTGTGATGGGAAGGCATATTTCAATTTCCATTTTTAGTTAACTTGGCAGATCATGATAACATCAGATCTGTTAATATGAGGTTTAAAATAAAAATGTGGCTTCCTCTTGCTTAGCAATCTAAATGTTACTACAGCTAAAATAGCAGTCTAGACTTTACTACAGCTAACATATTTGTTTTGTCTTTAAATAATTTGCAAAGTAAACCAGCCTATTGAGAATAAAAAAAAAAAACAGATAAACATTAAATAATAATGATGTAAGTAAAAAATTCAGTATAAAAGCCCATAAAATTTCTCCAATGTTCATTCTGAATTGACTAATCTAACTTGGAGGCTGAGCATTACTCGTCACATTTTAGCAGTAAAGCTACAGTAAAAAAAAAATCTTTGTCTTCTCCTTTGAGCCTTGCTCTCTTCAGAGAACTTAGTCTTAAATAGAGAAAAATAATTTCCCGGTACATTACAAGAAGAATCAGGGAACCTTCAGAGAACTTGGTAAGCTCCACAGAATCCTCTGATCCACCACAAGAAGAAATCAGAGAGTAGTATAGAAGAAAACTACTACAATTCCCTATATGGTACTAGCTGCTCCAGAGTAACAAATCTGTTACTGCCACCTAACCAGAACCCCCATCAACTTCGAAGTGACCAAGGCCATAGATGGAGGGATTAACATATATATATACACAGGGCATTTCATAACATGTAGGACACACTTTCAGGATGGATTCAGGACCTGAAAACAATGAAAAAAGTTTATACTGTATAAACACATGCCTGAAATTGCTTTGTTTCCGAGTTACAGCCCATTTTGTGTTCCAGCAATTCTTTCCACAAACTGTTCACAAACACTGCTTGCTGACAATGTTTGTGATTGTGTATGAGACTTATTTCATGTATGGCCTTACTGGTTGTAATGTTTTGTACACTCTATGACATGTTTCAATAAATATTGCTGAGTGTAGAGCCATCAGTCAGTCAGAGGTGCATTGCGGTGTTTCACTGTTTGTATTTGTATTTGCAACTTCCTATCATGAATAAGTGCAGTCCAATAAAAAAAAGTAAATGTTTTTGTGCTATTCAATGATAGTATGCATTTCAAGTGAGAATGGAATCTTATTCAAACAGAAATGGCAAACATGCTATCTCATGTATAGACTTGCTTAGTGTAATATGGCCACAGCAAGACATCTGTATGCGGAAAGGTTTCTGAATCGCCATCTGCCAGATAAGAAGACCTTTCAGAGAATAGAGTAAGCATCTTGGTGATACAGGATCATTCAACAAGCAAGTTTCAGATGGTGGTAGACCAATCAGCACCAGAACTGTTGAGTTGGAGGAGTGGGTCCTGCATCATGTGGAGGAACATCGTGGTGTCAGCACCCGAAGGATAGCAGCAGCAGAGGGTGTAAGATACACAACTGTGTGGAGAATTTTACAGGAACAACAGCTTTACCCATATCACATTCAGAGAATACAAGGCCTTACCAAAGCTGATTTCCCACCATGAGAGGCTTTTTGTACTTGGTTCCTTCAGCAGTGTGCTTGTGATCCTCTTTTTGTATCCTCTGTGTTGTTTTCTGATGAGGCTGCCTTCACAAGAAATGGTGTGATCAATTTTCACAATGCTTATCACTGGGCTGAAGAGAATCTGCATGCCATCATCCAGTCAAGGCACCAACAACAATTTAGTATCAATGTATGGGCAGGACTTATTGCTGACAACTTAATCAGTCCTTTTGTTTTGCCTAGAAGATTAACAGGAGAATCCTATTCCAATTTTTTAAGGAATGATTTAAATGCTTGACTAGATTTAAATGCATATGTGGTTTATGCATGATGGCGCTCTGCCTCATTTTAGTAGAGTAGCCAGAAACTATTTGGATGACCATTTCCCTGATAAATGGATAGGCCATGGACGACCCATTGCATGGCCTGCTTGCTCCCTGGACCTGACTCCACTCTATTTTTACCTGTGGGGTCATCTGAAATACATCATTTACATGACACCCATTGACATCCAATGCCAGAAAATCCGAGCAATACCTGGAATGTTTGAACATATCAGGCAGTCTATGACGAGGCATGTTCAGGCATATATTCAAGTGCATGGTGGTCATTTTGAGCACTTCCTTTAAAGGTAAGGCAGATACTTGCTGGAACACACAACAGGCTGTAACTCAGAAACAAAGTGATCTCAGGCATATGTTTTTAATTTTTTTTCACTGTTTTCAGGTCCTGAATCCATCCTGAAAGTGTGTCCCACATGTTATGAAACACCTTGTGTGTGTAATATATATATATATTAGGGTGTGACAGTTGCCCCAACTTTGTTCTACAATGCTGTTCAAAATTTTGGTGTTGCATATTGACATAAAAAATACACACGTGCAATTTTTTGAAGATTCATGCATATTCGAGTGAGCACCAGCAATTTGAAAAATAGCGATTTTGCTTATACGGCATACGCGCCTATATATGAGATTACACAACCATCATAAGGGATAGGCAAATGATTTGTGTTGTCTTAATTAAAAGTTGTTATCACTAACACAAAAAAGTTAATCATTCTTATTCTCTCATGGTACATTAAGGGGTTTTATCATATATTCATAAGGTATTATTTCTCTAGAGCAAGAAACCATGATTTCTGTTCGGAAACAGATGATCGTTTGTGCTGATTAGGAACGCGGAGTCTGTCATTTTCAACTACTTGAAGGACTTCTTGAAAGCACTCCTCATCCCTGGCAACATTAAGAAAGTCATGGCAAAGTTTTACACCACGCTCTGCAGCCTCATTGACGACCTGAAGCTTGTCCACAACCCGTTTCATGTTCAGGTAGTCGTCATGATCCGCCCATTCACTGGCTGGACTGTGGAGAAACTGATAGGGCATGCCTGAAATGGTGAAGAACCGGCTTGAGTCAGGCCCAATTAGGTCCACCAGGGCAGTGCCACTTTCTGGGACAGGGGGAAGATGTGGCTTTCCATAGCCCCCATGATTGAGCCCCACTCTCTTAGTAACTTCAGTGCCTTCATGGCAAAGAAGGGCCTTCCTCATCTCCTCTTTTGTCCTTTCTTGTACTTAGGACGAGAACAAAGCCAGTGGGGCCAACTCCTCAGTTAGGTACCAAGTGTGTCTACCGAGTGCCACACGTGCTTTGTCAACTATTGTGGCGTCATATGGGGCAAATTCAGCCAAGGTTTCGACCAAATTCAAGTCATTCAGTGGCGCACTTGCTGGAACGGGGCAAACAATCCACCATGGGACATAAACAGCGACTGTGAACACAGCAAACCGTTCTAACTTGCTGATTTGACTTTGTCACAACCTCGACTCAGACTCAGCTTTGATGTATCTCCACCACATGCAGATACAAGGGAGTACACAATTGCACTCAGCTGGGTTAGCGAGATGTTGTTTCGAACACTGCATGAAACAAGTTCTGCCGACTTCAGAATATCATGGGGCACAAAAATTGAAACTCCCTCTTTCACTGTTCTCCGATGTTTTCTCTTTGGTTCAGCAGTGCTGGCCTCATCAATGTCATCGTCCTCATCAGAGCTAATAGGTGAATCAATATCAGCCTGTACATTCTCAGCATGATCACATTGCTCTCTCTCTTGTCGCTTCTCTTCTCACATCTGCCTTTTCTGTCGCTTCTGAACCTTTTCTGTGAGTACTTTGTTTACCCCAGAGTAGGTAGCTACTCTATCACTTAGCATGCTTTTCATAAAGAGTATGTCAGTATCGATGGCATCTTGTTCGGCCTGAGTTTTCCCCTTTTTCACAGCCGCCATGTCTTTCAACACTGTGTTCTTATAAAATTTCATCGTCAGGCTCAATTCTGATTTAAACTTCATAATTCCAGGATCATCAGCCCGTCTTCTATCCTCATTCTTTTTCATAAGCATCATGTAGTCTTTGTCATAGTAAGTTTTAATCACTCGGCCAATATTGTTCCTGCCTGTAATGGTCGGGACATTCGCCTTCTGGTAATGCAAAAGCACATTGTCAATGGTGGCAGATAAAGCCTGGTCCCAATGCATATCCCGAAGGTTTGCTAATAGACATAGTAAGACCTGCCTATTAGTTGGCAGTTTGCAGCCCTTTATTTCCTTTTCTTCTTCTCGGGGTACGGTGCCCAATAACATTCTGACATACTCATCATCTTGCCGTGTATCCATGATTAAATTCTCTATTCACAACATCAAATCACTGTCAAGGGAAAAGAAAAGAGCATCATTAAAATTAAATGCAATAAAATAATACGTGGAAAATTTGTGGGTCAGCGTTCCAGACCCGGAAATGAAAATCTGATAAAATGTGCTATTTTCACACATATTTATGAAGTTCATAAGCTGAAATAGCAATACTTGCTGGTACGACGGTGCTAGC
This sequence comes from Bathynomus jamesi, assembly GCA_023014485.1. NCBI lineage: Eukaryota > Metazoa > Arthropoda > Malacostraca > Isopoda > Cirolanidae > Bathynomus > Bathynomus jamesi. The sequence goes on along the minus strand of JAJOZX010001644.1, from coordinate 214,766 downwards.
TCAAACATGCACCGATCTCCAAGAAAATTTACAGGGGTGTTTCCTAGATAAATAGACAACACTAAAACTTTGAACAGCATTGTAGGACCATTTGTTGATTTTTGGAGGGCAACGGTCACACCCTAATAATATATATATATATATTATTATTGACACATTCATAGTTTAAGTGGAAATATGAAGAATTTAACATCTTTTTATATAGAGCATCATATATGAACTTAAAACAGCTGTACATCTAATATTTTATAAGTAAAAAGTGGTTGGCGAACTTTACTAGCTCAACCATATTTGCCCCCTTCTTAAGGAAAAAAAAAGATGACATGAGAGGCAAACTTGAATATCAGTATCATGATAATTAGGTAACATATCAGTTTAACAGTTTAGGAGTAGTAGATTGATTGATTGAGGTTATACTTCTGCAGTTTATCAGTATTAATGTTTACTTTCTTAACAGTGTTAGATAGGTTATAGTATTATTTATAACCTGTAACAGCAGTTCCCAAAGTAGGGTTAGTCAAAGGTCTTTCCTTAGAAAAATAGGTGGTGAGATGTAAGCTATTTATTCATTGACTTTCATAGACTCAGATTTGGTAGTAAACAAAATTAATAAATTAATTGCACATTCACCATTTATTGTGCATATTTCTAATACTGAATAGAGATGATATATATTTATTTCTGTGAAGTTGTAAAATTATTATTAAATATTAATTTTAATAATTTAAGTATAAGTAGTTAGAGGTTTGTAAAACTTAATTTGTATGCCAAAGGGGTGCTTCGAAGAAAAAAGTTTAGGAGTTGCTGGCCTAGAATCTATACAGCAATATCTCAAACATTGTCGCTAATGCATTCCTGGAAAAGGTGGTGATATTCAAAAGAACAATGTTCAAGGAATGTAACCTATGGGAAATAAGAGGTTCCATTCTCAGGTTTTTTTTTTTGTCAAAATCAAGAATTTTGCATTACAAATACAGTATAAATACACTTGTTTTAACAGCTCAATCACAGGAAAAACGTCAGTAAGAAACTGTTCAATTCAAACCTTTTATTTAAACACTAAAATTTATAATACAAACAAAAAAATGAAATTGGAAATTATTTTTAAGCAAAACATTTGTCTACTGTTCAATTTAAACCTTTTATTAAACATGAAAAAGGGGAAGGGTAATGCTGCCGCCAGGCATAAGATGATGAAATAGCAAAACCAAGACAATGTTGATGTAAATCTTAGTCACAAGCATAGCAATAATGAAAGCATAAAATGACAATGTTCAAAGTATTACTGTACAATAAAAAGGCTGTCCTGTCAATCTGTAGACTCATGTATTTAGGATTGGTTGAAAGATAGTGACATCATATACACATCATAAAGTGGGTGGAGATAATTAATATGTGAGTGATGTCACAAATTATGAGCAAAGAATAATTCTTGACACAATGGGTTTGGATGTGAAGCTTAAGATTTTGATGGCTGCGTTCTTTTCTATAGTTTTATTGACCAAACAATTGAATTCCTCAATTACTTGGATTGCAGGTCTAGCTAAATGGGCCCATAGGGCCCACTTTAGCTAGTACTGTATATCTAAAATATCAATTCTGTCAATAACCAGTTTCTCTCTTATCTAGGTTAATGCCTTAATAAAGGAACCAGTTGCATCTGTATCTGATTTAGGAAATGCTGGTATACTTTCTCATATTCTTAGTATTCTGTAAGTATAAATCAAAATTGTTTTGTTGGATAGTAGTTACTATACAGGGTGAGTCAAAAGTAGCGCCCGATTTCTGTCAGTTGATTGTTTGTTTGTCATTTGTATTACAGTGTACAAGAAGGTAGAAATAAATGAATGACATGTTTATCTGACCATTTATTCGGGGGAAAATCATTACGGAACTGTACCGGAACTGTATCTGCAAGACAATTATTAACAACATGACTTCCCAGAAAGAATCTGACAGCCGAAAAAACAGAAATCGGGCGCTACTTTTGACTCACCCTGTATATGAGTAACTGTTGATAGCTTACTCAACTGCATTTTAACTAGAAGACCATAGTTAAGTAGTTGTTATATATGGTGTAATAAGATTCTTTTTTTTTTTTAATTTAAAGCCTGCTTGCTGTAAAAATAGGGCTACTTCTCTAGGTAGGATCTGTCTATATGAATCACTGTGTAACTATAAATGAAACCTATACTGTGATATCTTCCTGTGTCTATTTACAATTCCCTATTCTAAAAAAAAACACTGAAAATAAAATATTAGGTGGCCTTGTTTAAAAAATAGCTATACAGTTGCCTGGTACATCTTGAGAACATTACTTCATTTTATTAAATGCTTTTACTTATGCACTCAGTAGGACACTCATTTGTTGAAAAAAAAAATACAAGTCTAGTAGCCTAGTCTACTTTGGAAACTTTGATTTTTCATTAAGCACTTAAATTTCATGATTGATTAACATTCTTCATTTATATTGCCCACTCATTATAGCATATCTGGACATGATGGTTAGTATAATATCTATCCCCTTTTGATTTTGTTTTCAGGAAAAATACCGAATTTGCTGCTGATGAGCATTTGTTGACTGAAAAAATAGAGCATATATTAAAGGGTATGTAAATCCATTGTGTTTTAGTTAGACCTAACAGATTTTTGTTAATTATAATTATATATTAACCAAAACAGTTTTATCTGCAGATCTTCACTATCATGTGAGATCTAGGCTTGAGATGTCTGTCTATAAAGGGTAGGCTTCTAGTTTGTACTTAAGCTGAGCTATTAAAGGGCCTAATTAAAGTCATTCCATTTCAGATAACTTCATTGCTTCAGACCTTGTTAATCTCAAAGAAGTTTTTACAAAGAATTGTCATGAAATCTTCAAACTTGTCCTCCTCCTAATTTACATTAGTCTCTTAAGTGATTCTATTTTAAGGCAACAGCTTTTGAACTCTCTAAATTTGAATCGTAGTGATGAATTTAAGGTAATGGGATTTTGCTGTCTGTAAGTCTTACTACTATTAATAATAGGCAGTACTTTGTGTTTAACTTCAGCTAATGTAAAAGTTGCATAAGCCCTAAAGTTCTACATTTCATAAGTAATTATACTGTTATGAAAAATACCATAGAGACTGGAAAGGTATTTCAATTATTGCATATTTGGGAAGCTTATGAAGCTATGCCTACCCAAATTTAAATGAATGTTATAAATAAATTTTTGTATCTGTGGAGTAAGTTTAGGGTTTTTGTGTATTATGGAAGCTTTATTACATTAGGTACTGTAATTGTGATGTGTGTTTAATCATTAAACCCATCTTGATGGTAAAGTACATAGTTTTGCTAGAAGAAATTGAGCACTCAGAAAAATTATTGGAATGGCTGTTTTTATGTGGAAGGTTTATGTTATATGCAAAGAAATCTTAAGTACCCACTGTAGATTGTAAAAGGTACCTTATGCAGTTAGTACTTGTCATGGCATCATTTATGATTGGTCAAAGTGAGAGGCAGATGAGTTATAACCTATACTCCTTTTTTTTTTTTTAAGACCTTCTGTATGTAGCCTGTACTGTCAACTGCTAGTTACACAATTAACATTGAAGTTGGTCAAATGAAAAATGTTACTAATAATTCTTTATGGCTCTTCTATAACCAATTTGACTAGCTGTAGATCTACAGTAATTGAATGGTAAATGTTTGTTATTGTGACAAGACCAGGAGTATTGAATTAGGTATAGCCTGTGAATTGTAATGGTTTGCCTGGCTGACTTAATCATGAAGTTTGTCAGTGTTTTTTGTTTCAAAGCCAAATTATTTCATGACCTATTTGTAAAAATTGCCTTCTTTGGACATAGAATGCATTACAGTACTGTAGATTTTACAAAAAAAAATTCCCTGTTCATTGGTAATTAACAGCTGTAATCCTTAATGTTAATAGTAGTTATAGGGCTTACTTTTGTATTGGGTGACTTACTTTGGTGGGTGATCCATAACTTATTTTCTTTTCACAGTTAAAATACCTTCTTGAGAACATTCAAAAAAGGGGCAGAGGCATCAGCAAAAAATACCTTGATATTCTTGTGGATGAAGATTTGGGTAAGCTGAACTGTGACAAATGCAGGTTTATGTAAAATGTGCCATTTATCAGCTATACAACTACAACTTTTTTTTTACTTCTTTAAGATGGCAAGGAGTTTGGTCACAAATTCCAAACTCCAAAGGGATCATGGTCATCACCAACTGTCTTCACAAGTTCACCAAAGACATCACAGTCTCCTCTGAGAGAGCTGTTACATGTAAGTACTAAGTAGGTTGCTGTAGCTGTTCGATGTCATTAGTGTAGAGCTTCCCAAAATGGCAATTTTTAGTTATTTTTTGCCCTCCCCTTTTTCTTTGTAAATTTACTTTTTTTATTTTTTAAATTTAATGTATACACTGGTAACTTAATTCCTCAGCTTCACACCATGTATATTCACATATAGGGTGCATACTAAACATTTTGCAGGTAGGCCAAGTTGTACTTGGAAAGTATTATTTCTCTTCAGGTTCCACATTTTTGTAATAGTGGATGTCTCAGTACAGTATTTTGAAAGTTGTTTTATGTCTATGGTGATAAAAAGTAGAATAATTTCTCACCTTCAATTTATTTAAGGTGTTCCTCGTGTTTCTTCTCTCCTGTATTCAAGAAAGTACCCCTACCCCGTGAATACCCAGAACAGCCGGCTATCCCCTAAATACCACGGTCTAGGTACCCCTTAAAAATAATGCTTTAGCTCTTCTTTGCAATAGATGATCTTGCGCTTCTTTTGATTCTTCTTTGTTATTAGTTCTTATTATTCAGTTTTCCCCCTTGTTTAGAAAGGGTCTTTATTATCTCGTTTATTTATTCAATTTAATCTCTATCTTATTTATATATGCGAGCCTGTCTTTGGGCATATATGCACCATCACCTGTAACAACAATGAAAGTAATGTATTAACAATTCAAATAAAAAGTGTTACTCCCCTGAGTATGTGTGTCCTTTTCTTTGAACTACTGGACACAACTCCACCTCCTCATCTGTAGAATAAGAGCGATTTAGTCACTCTTATCCTCTTCTCTTCCTCCTTCAGTTTTTTTTCAAACTCTCTCCTCCCACGTATCTTCTTATATTTTCTTCGGCAACTCCTCTCTTGGTCAACACATCCGCCACCTGCTCCAGACCTCGCACCCACTCCACCTCTGTCACTTCACCACTCTCCAAAGTTTCTTTAATTGCAGCTATATCAATTCTCAGCCGTTTACTACTGACACCAGTGTTTGATTTTATCGCCTTCATTAGTGTTTTGCTGTCAGTTTTCACTCTTATTTCAATCTTTCTGCCCCCCACTATCTCCTTCCATAGTTGATTGTAGTAAATTCCTCCCTCAATAGCCTCTCCAACACTCAGTGCCTCAGCTTCAATTGTAGCTTTTGCCACTCTTTTTGCCTTCCTCGACTTCCACCATATTGGACATTTTCTTCCCATATCATCTGCTAATGATATTATGTATCCGATTTGAGTTTGTTCGTTCTCCACATTTCCAAACGAGGCATCTGCATATATTTAAAATATTTTTATCAATCTTTTTCTGGACTATTTCCCCTTGATTTTTGCTTTTACGATTTTTATTATTTTCTCATATCAGTGTTGTTCTCTTTAAACGCTCTACTTAGATCACTTACATCATAAGCTATTTCGGGTAAGATATGTTGTGATATCCAATTCAGTTGTCCCACAATTGATCGATAGAGAGTCAACTCTTTCCTTTTTAGGACTCTAAGACCTTGATAAAGCTTCCCTTCGGGTTCTTGTATACTCTCGATGTATTTCCTTTGCTCAATGAGTATTCTCTTTTCTTGTTGTCTTACGTGAACTCCTATATACTTGAAATTCTGCCTTCCTTGATCTCCCACCTTCAATTTTTCTTTCATCTTCGTAATAACTGTCTTAAGAAAATTATCATCTCCTCCGTAACAAAAATCGTCTACATGTGCACATAGGACTCCACTTACACTTCCTTGATCATCTTTCCAATAAAACATGTTTGGTTCCAGTTTGCTTTTAACTCCTCCAAGCTCCACCACCACCTTCACCACCTTCATATACCATGCTTTTGCCGCATCTTTAAGTCCGTAAACTGCTTTCTTCAACTGCCATAGAACACCACTTTCTACTTCACTGGGTGGTTTGACATACACTACTCTCTGTATTCTTTCTCCTTGTAAATATGCAGTTGCAATATCTAAAGTATGACACTTCCATCCCTTCTGATTAATTATGCATAGACACAATTTTAAAGTTTCTGGGTTACAAGTGGGTGCATCTTTTTCCCAGTCTTCCATTTCTTCCTCGAATCCTCTCGCCACCAATCTTGCTTTACAAATTCTTTTACCTGCTTTCACTTTTTCAGTCACCACCCACCTTGTGGACACACTTTTCTGACCAACATCTTCTACTTCTTCATACACTTCGTTATCTAGCCAGCTTTGTAATTCCTTTCGTTTGGCTTCCTCTACCTTTTCATCCTCAAAACCGAGCAGGACTTCCTCCTCGTCATCTATCTTCCTTATCTCTTCGTACTCTCTTAAATCAATCCAATCTTTCCTGCCGGTATTTATTTCTTGTATATTGTAGCTGTCTCCCCACTTTTTACTCGATCTTTTTCCAGCTAAACCCAAAATCTTCCATTCTTCTCGTTCGCCTGTTTCCTTATGCCGGGCCCTGACTCTATCTCCTTTTTTCAACTTAGGTATAATCTCTCTCTCTACCTCCTCCTCACGTTCATCTTCCTCATCTTCTACCTCATCTTCTGATTCCTCTTCATCTTCCATCGCCTCATCATCATCACACACTGGATCTCCTCCATCTCTTCTCACCATAACCATGTCCCTTTCTTCTCTGTCAAAGTTGTTGTTATCGATCTCCTCTTCCTTTTCATTACCTCTTTCTCTCTCTTCTTTCATGACTTCATTTGTTCCTTGAATCCGAGTGATATGCACTCGCGCCACTTGCCTTAATGAATCCCCATGCTTCACAATCACAGTTTTCCCATCTACGCCAATTACCTTTGCTGGTCCTCTCCACTCTTTTTCATTTTCTCTTTTGTAGTAGACCTCATCATTGATAATCACATCTTCTATCTTATGTACCCTTATATTTTTCCTCAGAGCAGTCCTTATTTTTAAACAAGATTCATTCTTAATGAATATTTCTCTTGCCTTATGCATCGCTTGTAGATTTTCCCTCACCATCTGTTCTTCATTTCCTTCTACAACACCACCAATGCTGAAGCCATCATTCAGAAGGTTCGGGTGTATCGGATTATGCCCAAACACTAATTGGTTTGGCGAAAAACCACCATAATTACTCAGACAATTCTTTGCCAACACCACCCATCCTAGAGCAATCTTAATGTTTACTTCTTCCGCCATCTTCCTCAAACTCTCCTTCAGTAATCCGACAGTCTTTTCACACAGTCCATTGCTCCATGGACTTTCTGCTGGTGTAGTCATCATTTTTATCTGCCATTTTTCACACATATTCTCATTTTTTCGTTTTGAAATTCACCTCCATTGTCAGTCAGTATTTTTGCCGGTGTTCCGAAAATAGTCAACCATCCCTCCATCATTCCATTCATCACAGTCTCTGGTGTCTTGTCCTTTATCCACCTGGCTTGACAATATCTTGTCGCCATATCTACCATTACTAAGAATCTTCGTCCCTCAAGTTCTCCCAGATCAAGGGCTACCACCTCATTAAATTGTTTACTCCAACTCAAACCCACTACTGGCTTTGGTGGATTCTTCTTATATCTCTTACAAATATCGCACTCAGTTAGTTGTTCCAATAATCTGTTTTTCATCTTCTTTTTCTGCTCTTCCTCCAGTCCCTCACTCCATCCAGCATCCTCCGTCAACCTCCAAATTCTCTCTCCACTAGCGTGTCCGAATTGTAGATGTAACTTTCTTATGGCTGCACCAATCTCCTTATCTCCTTTTTCTTTCCATCCTTCTGTCCACACTTCTTCTCTTCTCCTTTGTGGTATCAAACCAATTCTCAGGTGTCCTCTTCTATCTTCTTTAAGCGTCACTTCTACGTTATTCATATCTCCTATCACCACCTTTTCCTCCTTCATGCATACCTTCATATCCATTTTACACATAGTTTCCTTCCCTATTAACCAGGGCACATCTCCTTTCAGTATTTCCGTTTTTATATACACTTTTTGTCCTCCTATATTGACAGGAATTTCCATGATGCCTCTTGATGGGAAGCTCGTCTTCCCAAAGGTAAAGACCTTTTTTGATGTTACAGTCTTTGCCCTCATTCTCTTAAGCTCCTCCTTATCCAACTCCATCACTATCTTTGATAGTCATAGTTCTCCACATACTGTTGATTTGCATCCAGTGTCTAAAATAGCTTCAATATCTCCCCATTCTTCTTCCTCAGTTATGACCTCACTCACGTAAATCTTCTCTTCTTTCTCCTCCTCCTGTTCCTCGTGTTTCTTCTCTTTATCATTATCAGATCGACTAACCATCCCTTTGTTTTTATAATGCTTTGGACAATCATAGGCCCAATGCCATTCGGATTTGCAGATTGTACATGTTGTTACCTTTCCCTGTTGGTTCATCGGGTTTCTTCTTCCGGCTCCTTTCCTGCTCCAATTTCCTCTCCATCGACCTCCACCTCTATTGTTTAATCCTCTTCCTCCACCATATCCACGATTCATCTGGTCATGTTCCAACCACTCCTCTCCTTTTGCTTCCTCCTCCAAGGTTTCAAATATCCTCCTCATTATTCGTGTCACCGTTTCATATTTCATCTCCTCCTTTCCACATGCTGATAAAACTAATTGTTTTTGTTGTTCAGACAGGCTCGCTTGTTCCAGCACATGAAATCCCTTCACTTCTCCTTCAAACATCTCTCTACCTAATGTTGTTTTACAGTCCTTCGCGTTTTTTTCATACCGGAAAATGTAATCCTTCATCGTTTCACCCACTTCCCTCTTGATCTTGAAATACTTCTTCATATTTTCATAATTCTCCATCAAAGTCTCCTTTTTATACACTTTATCCAGAACTGACAAAATAATTGCTGCACCACCTTCTTGTTTAAGACTTCCTCGACTAATATCTTCGGTCACCTCCCATGCCTTCCCTCCTAAATTCATCCTTATTTCCAAACCAGGGTATACCACTTCTTCGCACACGATCAACCAATCCTCTACTCTCCCTCTCCAACTTCTAAATTCTTCTTGCTTCCCGTTGAAATGTGGACATCCTCTTCTCATCCTCCAGTCTCCACTGTCTTTATTGCTCATGTTGTCGAATTCGAACCACGCTCTGCTACCAGTGATAAAAAGTAGAATAATTTCTCACCTTCAATTTATTTAAGGTGTTCCTCGTGTTTCTCTCTCCGTATTTAAGAAAGTACCCCCACCCCGTGAATACCCAGAACAGCCGGCTATCCCCTAAATACCACGGTCTAGGTACCCCTTAGAAATAATGCTTTAGCTCTTCTTTGCAATAGATGATCTTGCGCTTCTTTTGATTCTTCTTTGTTATTAGTTCTTATTATTCAGTTTTCCCCCTTGTTTAGAAAGGGTCTTTATTATCTCGTTTATTTATTCAATTTAATCTCTATCTTATTTATATATGCGAGCCTGTCTTTGGGCATATATGCACCATCACCTGTAACAACAATAAAACAATGAAAGTAATGTATTAACAATTCAAATAAAAAGTGTTACTCCCCTGAGTATGTGTGTCCTTTTCTTTGAACTACTGGACACAACTCCACCTCCTCATCTGTAGAATAAGAGCGATTTAGTCATATGGTATGCCTATCCACTGGAAGTGATTACTTGTATTTCTGTGTGTGTTTTCATGCACAAATTCCAAAGAATGTTAAAGTACATGGTGACTAGAATTGTGATCAAAGTGAAGCTATAAGGAAATTAGTTATGGATTTCTTCTACCTGTGTATAAATTCCCTACTAAGAACTGTATGTAGATTTGGTGATTTATGCCGATTCATTTTTTGATGTTGGATGTAGGGATACTTCATAGAACTATGATGTCAGTTACGCTTGACTTTTGACTGGATTTAATTCTAACAGTAGTATAAAGGAATTGTGAATATTTAAATGGATATCAGTCAAAGGAACAAATTTCAGCAGTCAAAATACCATACACTTTTTGAGAAGTAAATCATGATTTTTCTAAGCTGGCTCTGTATCACTGTAAATTAGCTGGCCCTATAGTCTATGATTAATTTTTGTTACTTGTAATGTTGCATCCTGAAACAGAAAATTTATTTATTCCTAGGAGAATGATAATGATATAAACTAAGGACTTCATTCAATAGGTGACAATAAACTATCATTCTCTTGTAAATAAACGTGCATCTGCTAATGCTATATATATGTAAAAGTTTTCCTCGCTGCCTGCAGTAGAAACTACTATGACATAAATTCATGGGAAAAGTAGGCTTCCACCCACCCACCCACCCCCTCCCATATCACTACTACTAGCTAGAATTTTAGAATCAAATAAGAAAAATTTGTTTTAAGATTTCACAAAATGGGGTTAAAAACAAAATTTGATTAATTTCTATAATTAGATGGGCAGTTACAATGAAAATGTTACAGGAGGAAAGAAAGCAAGTCATAATTATTTCCTTTTACAAAGGGTTTGTAGGCTGTATAGGCTATAGATTTTAAGTTCTTGATGTAAAAGTACGTTTTTTCAAGTAGCAAAGAAAAGTAGATATTCAAAGGTGACTGTTGTATGCTGTTTTTTATAGTATGTGATTCAGTTTAGGTCTTTATCTTATTTTGTAGAAATCCTTAATTTTCAGCCTCATTTCACCACTTTCATGGATTATTGGTACTGGTTCTTGCTTGCTTTAATTAGTAATAGTTAAACCTTTTTACTCAAGAGTATTGTTAAGTGACTTTATAGGCTGTTTCCTGGTATGCAATCATTTAACATGCTGTTTAGGGAATGTTGCTAAAATAATCTTTTAAGATTATATACTTAATAATAACAATAGAGTATATAGGCCAATCTTCATTGTTTATGGAGTTTTGAAAATGATTTTGATAATAAATTTGGTGGTCCTGTTACCTTTATAGAGCTATACGTAAAGATTTTCTAAATTTGTTCCTGCAGAACATAATTCTTGGTTCCATTCTAATTATGGATGACATATTTTATTTCAGAGTCCACCATTCCAAATGCAGAAACTTTTGAATGATAAATCAAAGGAACTCAAAAAATGTCAGCAGCAAGTCTATTCATTAGATACAGACAACCAAGAACTTGCGTTACAAAATGAAATTAGTTTAAAAAGACAGGAAAAACTAGGTTAGTAGATGCCAAGATGTAAAAAAGTAAATTGTGGTTTTTGTAATGTAATCATAACCTGCAAAAGCGCCTCCCTCCCCTAGAAGAAGAGAGCCAAAATCAAGGTCTGGGGTTTTCGAGATGCCTAGACACTCTGCGTTTGAAAGATGGGAGGTCATAGATGGGAGAAAAGATGGATTGAGGAAGATTGTTCCAGAGTTTACCTGTTGAGTAGATGAAAGATTGAAAATACCAATTAACCCTCGCATTAGATAGTTGAACAGAAAAGGAATGAGAAAGTCTGGTGCTGTATGCTCTCCTTAAAGGAGGAGGCATGCAGTTAGTGTGTTCAGAATAGTAATGTCCGTTATAATAGCGATAGTAAAGAGAGAGAGAGGCAACATTGCGGCGAAGAAAGAGAGAAATTGAAGACAATCAGTAAGAGGTGGGGAATTGATGAGACAAAAAGCCTTTGATTCCACCCGGGTCAAGTACGGCTATGCGAGTTGAACCACCCCACACGCGAGAAGCATACTCCGTACAGGGGTGAACGAGACCCCCGTACAGAGACAGCAACTGAGTGGGGATGAAGAAACCGCGGAGTCGGTACAGCACGCCTAACCTCTTAGAAATGCTTTAGAAAGAGAGTATATGTGATCAATCCATCTATCCCCCGTCTATGACCGCCAATCTTTCAAACGCAGCGTGTTCAGGCATCTCGAAAACTTTGGATCTTGATTTTGGCTCTTCTTCCTGTATGGGGTTGGGTGGGCGGTTTTGCGGGAACTTGACCATGGCCCCCGCTTCCTGCATAAAAAAAATTCAAGATTAGTTACCTGAATTTATTTTGTGTTACTGACTACCAAGCCTCGTGCATTTAATAAACCAGTAATCATAAATGTAACAAATTCGAGGTATTACATAGACTCAAATCAGATCTGCATTTGCTTTAGTACAAAGTGTTATTAAATCGCTATTAGTTGCTTCTTTCGCGAGGGTAACATTTAATAGTTTGGATGTTCATAAGAGCGAGAGTATTTCTTCAATTTTTTTTTTTTTTTTTTTTTACCAGAGAGAGAGATAGAAAAAGTTAACCTTAAGTACAACAGCCTGAGAACGCACTGTGAAACATTGGAAACACGGTGTGTGATAGATGCTGAAGAAGGCAATAACCAGGTAAGGCAGAGAAGTTCCGTGTACGAGATTTTATAAAGCTCGTAAATTTGTTATTACAGCGTAGTTTAGGTGCGAAGCTTGAAAGTAACTGATTACAAAGTAGGTACTTAACTAACTAATCCCTAGGTTATATGATAAACTATCTACTACAAAACTGTCACGTTATGGCGAAATAATTTTTAAACACCAAATAGATGATGATGCACGTTTTTATCAGAAACAGATATGGATTTCAGTATTAGGATAGTTGGTGAAATACTTTCAGCTATTAATGAGTGTAGGTTTTGATTGTTCCGATTTCCACGTTGCAAAATGGGAAATGGATTTTGTCTGACGTTATATAGCTTGTATTACATATTCACTTGTTTTTAAGCTCACGCAACTACGAAAGGATGTGAAGTCGCTGAGGTCTGAAAACGAATCCCTTCAAAAAGAACTTAGGAAAGCCCTTGACGAAAACTTTGAGTGCTCTTCGAAGGTAAGTTATGTTCGTTCGTTCTCCTCCTTTCTTTCCTCGCTTACCCGACTGTAATTACAGAATGAGTAAAAACTTTGTTCAGTTTCACTCTTGAAATTAAAGTAACGGGAATATCTCAACAAATAATCAGTTTAGTGGAATTTTGTGGTATGATTTTCGTATTCACTTACCGAAGGTGAAGTGAACCATCTTGTAAATTTTTATGACCTTAGTGGAAATGAGTGTACCAGTCTAATTATTGTACATTTTGAAAACTTGTGTGATTTCGAGTAAAGGGGCAAGTTTTTCGAAAATTGAAGTAGTTTAGGGATCAGGTTGTTTATTGCCTACTTGCAAAGCTTTATTAAAATGTTGTAATTTGTAATGTATGTGTTCGATCGCTTAGCCTGTTTGGCTCTTCTTTTTCATGATTTAATTATACATTTTTGAAGCTTGAAAATTTGAGGAGTCGTTTTTCACTGACGGAATCGGAGAGAGATCGTCTGTCGGATGAAGTGTTCAGTCTGAGACAGGCGTGCACTCAGAATGAAAATTTGATTGAAGCACAGGCCTTTGAACTCAATGATTTCAAGGTTAGTACTCTTATAATCAATTTTTGTGAGCCGACCCAAAGTCCACTCGAACTGTCGGTTACGTTTGTCCTCGTCGTCCCCGTCGCTTTTGGAAATTTTTACTAAATCAGCTACATATACGAAATATTTTCCTCTACCGTTCAAGGTTTTACATTTTCTGAAACGTTTTACACTGCATAGCTACTGTGCTAATATTTAAAAAATTGAAAGTTGCGTACTTTTTGCAATTTAAGATAACGATAATACTTTTCTCGCAAACTCAGTCAGCTCGCCCGGATTTTAGTTTCATCTATGGCTTGTTTGTTTTTCGTGTGTTATTCTACCATTCTTATTGCTGCACATTGAAAGTACTTTAATGTACAAAGGCTTGCATTTAAAAAAAAATCGAAGCCGACACGTTTAGGACAAGTGAAGAGCCTTTATTAATCTTGTATTGAGAAAGAAATTTTTTCAACATTTGCCTGGTTGAGGTTAAGGTCAAATTATATAGGAATATTAATGTACCATTTTAATTTTGCGTTGAGTGAATACCTTCTATTAATAAAGAAATTTTATTGAAGAAGAGTGAAGTAGATCATAGTGATGTTTCCAATCAAAAAATTTGGAGGGGCCATAGTGGATTGCACTTGTCCGTCCGGACTAAAACTTTTAGTGATGCACTGGAGGCAGATTTTGGCCGGACGGCCGGAACCTCCGGCTTAGTGTTTTTCCTCCGGCCAATTGATTTATTTCAGTATTTGTGTGTGTGTGTGTGGTCCATTGTCTCATCTATTTAGGGTTTATATATTATAGTCCTGCTATTTTAAATTATTAAGTCTTTTTAATAACTTAAACTTTATAAAAGTCAAATTTCTATGCTTTGTGTGTGCTAATTTCTCTAAAAATTCCCATTGAACAGAATATCCTCAGGTTATGAAACTTATGATGTCTTGCTGAATGCTGAGTAAAGTAACCTATATCAAATCAGTTATTAATACAATCACTGATCACTCATAAAATAAATTATTATTACAGTCACTGAGAACTGAAATATTAATACAATCACTGATCACTCATAAAATAAATTATTATTACAGTCATCTAAGAACTGAAATATTCGGATAGGTGCAGAAATGAGGTTTTATAGTTTTATAGAATTAAAACTAAAAGTTGTCAGAATTGAGTTTGGTGTACTTGGCACCTCCGGCCGGAGCAGGAGGTTTTCTAAAATGGCCGGAACTCCTGTTCGGCCGGAGCCGGAGCTCCGATGCATCACTAAAAACTTTTGAACCGCTTAGCATAAATTTAGAGAGCTTTATGCACTTAGGGTCAGGGATCATGACAGACAATGTGTCAATTGTGTCATGAGCAAGAATTTGACTCCTGCATTAAAAGTTAAGGTCACAAATAGAGGTCATGGAGCTTTTTGTGTCCAGGCTATAACTTCAACCACCCAACAGAAATTCAGAAATTAATGAAACTTTACCCCCTCCCCGCGGGCGGTCTTTCTGGGGTGGATCGCCCGCGGGCTCCTGCCTCCATGTGGCGAGGGGGGTCAGCCGCGGCTGGGGGCCCTGCCGGGTCCCCCGCCCGGTTGCGAAGTAGACTTTTAGCATACCCTGCTATCCTACAGCCCCCTCTTTCCTGTCTTCCCCTCTTTCCCCTCTTCCTTGCCCCCTCTGTTTCTTCTGCCTTCTCGGTCCGACACTTCGCGCGCCCCGTGGACTGCCGGGGCTGGTCGCTGGGGGTCTCGCCCCCATGGCTGGGGCCGGACTAGTTGGCTGGTAGGTGTGCCCGGGCCTGGGACCCTGGGGGGCCTTGGTCTTTGCTGCCGGAGGGGGAGAACTTTCGACGCTGCAAGGGCCCCTTTTGAAACGGGGGTACCTACATGGGACGAGGCACCCATCCCCCGCCGGCATGCGCTTGGTCCCCTTGGGCCCCGGGTAATCGGTTCCCCGCGGCCCCGGGCGCGAAACAAAAATAAATTTTTTTATGGAAACATTTACAAATCTAATGGACCTTGTTGACGACCCGGCTTGTGAACCTGACCTTCCTCTGACTACCTCTTTGGACCCTGGGTCTGGTAAGGGCAGTCGGCAGCCCTCGCCCACCCCGTCTGCTCTTCTGGCCGACGCCTTCTCTCCCTCTCTTCCCCAGGCTAGTGGCGCCGCTGCCCGACCTCCGCCAGCGGCGGATGGACCTGCAGTGGACCCCCCGACCCCTGGATCCCCCCATATTCCACGTCCTGATAGGGACCCACCTGCTTTCTTGCCCTCAGATGGGAAGCCCGCGGCCCCGGTCGCCTCCCACTCCGGTCGGGCCTCACCGCCCCCGGCCTCCTCGGCCCCTGGGGGACGTGGGACCCGACGTCGCCGTCCGCCTTTTTTGTCTTCCCGTCCCCTCGAAGTACCGGTGGTGTTTGGCCCGACGGCTTCGCTCGGCCTTAGGACGGTGGACAAGTTCCTCGTCCTCCGCCCCTCCTCCTCCAAGCCCCTCCCCACTAACCACGAACGCCTCTTTCGAGCGATCCATGGGGTGACGGGGACGGCTCGTTTCGACCTTCGGCCTCAGAGGGATGGCTCCATTCTGATAAGGTCGCGTTCCTCTGCCGAAACCTCCTCTCTGCTCGCTATCCCCAATGTCCTGGGCTGCGGATCAAGGTATCCCCCCACCCCCGTCTCAATCGGTGCCAGGGCACAATCTACGCCGCTCGTCTTCTACCTATCCCGGTGGAAGACCTCCAGACTGACCTCGCCTCCCAGGGTGTTGTGAGAGTATATCGCTTTCCCGACAAATCGCGATCCCCATCCGCCCCTTCTCCTCGCCTGCTCCTCACTTTCGACTCACTGGTGCCCCCCCGTTTCGGTATTCTGGGGCTTTGGTGAGAGACGAGCGTGCGAATTCTCGGTTCGATCATACGTGCCAGATCCTACGCGCTGTTTTCAGTGCAATAGGTTTGGCCACGTGAGCAGTTCCTGCCGTCAGCCGGCCCCGTTGTGTGTCCGCTGCGGCGGCCCTCCCCACCCTTTGCCCTGTACTGCTCTGCCTTCCTGCACCAACTGCCATGGACCACACCCTGCTTCATCCCGCTCTTGCCCGTCCTTCCTCTTTGAGAGGGAGGTTCGGGCCCTCTGTTCATCAGAGTTTCTCAGCGCTCGGGAGGCGCGGGACCGGTTGCGTGGCCACGAGGCCCGGCGTGGTGCTTCGTATGCCGAAGCTCTCCGTTCTCGGCCGCCGCCGGCCCAGACCCCGTCCTCACCGGCGGTTCCCATCGTGCCTCCACCCACCGTGTCCGCTACTCCCTGTCCATCCTCTGCCGCCCAGCGGACTCCCACCGCGACTCCCCGTACTACCAGCGCGTCCCCACGTGTTCCCTCCGCGATCGCCGATGCTTCGTCGGCAACCCCCCCTGCCCCTTCTACGCCCTCTCCACCGGCGCCTTCAGCCACCCCCATTCCGGACTGTGACCCGCCGTCACCCATGCGGGCCGCACGACGGAGGGGTAAGGGCCGCAAGCGCCGCGCCAGCAGTGACCCCGAAAGGTTCGAGGCCATAGGCCTCGCATCACCTTCCTCTCCCAAACACAAACGCCCCCTTCGCCCTACCGCCCCGGTGTCCTCACCGTCCCCACTGCGCAACCGTTATGCACGCTCCCCCCTGGGGTCCCCGACGGCCCTCGTGGTGGGGGCTGAGATACACCCATCTCCGGCCCGGTCGATGGACCCACTGGAGGGGGAACTCGCCCGCCTGGTCGGCGCGGGTGGGACGTGCACGCCCCCGCGCTCGACCCGCCCCATCTCTCTCCTCGACCTGCCTATGCTTCCGGGTGAGGTATTATTTTCCACTCCCCCTCGTAGTCCTGCCTCCCCTGCACCTCCGGTGAAGGGAGGGGCCTTCTGGATACCCCTCACATCCCCTTCTCTGCATCGCTCTCCCCCGGATGTCCGGGAGACTCCTCTTCTGGAGGACTTGCCGGCGTCTGGTTCCACATCGCCCCCTCGTCGGGGTGACCCTTGCCTTCGCCCTCGTTCGGCGTACCCCGTTGGACCCCGGGGCTTTCCAGTCCCCTTTTTAATCTCGGGCCGCCCGATCGGCCCACCCACCCCATAACCATCCTTTTCGCTGACTTTCCTACCCCTCCCTATACCTCGCTCCTGCAGTGGAACATCCGCGGGCTCCTGGTAGGCCTCGAGAGTCTCTCCTCTCTCCTGGCCTCCAGGTGTCCGGCGTGTTTCTGCCTTCAGGAGACGATTCTGGGATCCCGTTCCCTCCCTCGAGTGTCCGGCTACTGCGGGCTCCCTTCCCCGCCTCGATGGGGCGGGTAGGGGGGGCTCCGCGGTCTTCGTGCACCGCTCCGTCCCTTTTCGCCCCCTCCCGCTCCGTACAGTCCTGCAAGCTGTGGCCGTGCGCCTTTCTTTGGGGCGCCAGCTCACGGTCTGCTCTCTTTACCTCTTCCCTAACGTACGCCCTCCACCCGATTCTCTCCGTGACCTAATTCTTCAGCTTCCCCGCCCTTTCCTGATTCTCGGGGACTTCAACAGTCGGGACCCGGCCTGGGGGGACGTTTGCTCCACCTTCCTCTCCGGGACCCTTCTCTCCCTTATGGACGAGCTCGAGTTCACCTTTCTGAACGATGGCTCCCCAACCTGCCTTCACTCGGCCCACGACAGTTTCACCTGTATCGACCTTTCCCTGGTTTCCCTCGATATCGTGACGGAGTTCACCTGGGAGGTCCTGCCGGATTCTTCCGGCAGTGACCATTTCCCAGTGTGTCTTACCCCGACCCGTCTCCTCCCCCCCACCTCTGTCCGCCCACGCTGGCTGTTCGCCCGAGCAGACTGGGCCTCATACGCGAGGGGCACGGCGATCTCGCCATCAATTCCTGCCTTTCCCTCCGTTAGTGAGGCCCTCGCCTTCCTCGAGAGTAAGATCCTCTCGGCTGCCGCCAGTTGCATCCCCCGTACCTCTGGCTCCCCCAGGCCGCGAAGCGTCCCATGGTGGACCCCAGAGTGCTCCCATGCCGTTCAGGAGCGGCGCCGTGCCGGCCGCCGCTTCTACCGGACCCGCCAGCTGGAGCACAAGATAGCGTTTCAGCGCCTGAAGGCAGTGGCCCGTCGGGTCCTGAAACTAGCCCGGCGTACCTCCTGGCGGAGTTACGTGTCCGGGATCTCCTCCTCGACTGCCCCCTCGACTGTTTGGCGCAAGGTGCGTAGTTTTGAGGGGACCCGTGTCCCCCCTCGACCCCCGGTGCTTCGGGTCGGGGACGACGAGTTCGTATCCGATCCGGAGGCCGTTCCGAACGCACTCGCGGCGCACTTCGCAGCCATCTCCAGTTCCGATTCCCCCTCCCGCCGCGACCCACCGGATTTTCCACCTCATAGGGATGACCCCTATAATCACCTCTTCCGCATGACGGAGCTTCGGGAGGCCCTCCGCCCCGGCCCCGATAATATCCCCTATGACTTGTTACGGCACCTCCACCCCTCTGCTCTCAGCTTTTTACTGGACCTCTATAACCGGATTTGGTTGGAGGGTTCATTCCCGGACCGGTGGCGTGAGTCCATCGTCGTCCCCATCCCGAAGCCCGATAAAGACCCCTCACTCCCGTCGAACTATCGCCCCATTTCCTGACATGCTGCGCCTGCAAGGTTATGGAGGCGATGGTCGCCTCGCGGCTGTCCCTTACCCTGGAGGCGAGTGACCAATACCCTGCTACCCAGGCTGGTTTCCGGCGCTTCCGGTCTACCACCGACCCCCTCCTCCTTAGCCACGACGTGCAGGAGGCTTTCTCCCGGCGTCAATTTGTACTCGCCGTCTTTTCGACCTCCAGAAGGCCTACGATACTACCCGGCGGAGCGCGGTCTTTGACTGCTTACGCTCCCTGGGTTTCGTATGCTTTCTCCCCTCCTTTATTTATAACTTCTTGTCCGCCGTTCTTTCCGCGTCCGCATCGGTTCTACCCTCTCTGACCGCTTTCCGTTGGAGGAGGGTGTCCCTCAGGGTAGTGTCCTTAGCGTCCTGTGTTTCTCACTAGTGATGAACACAGTCGCTACGGTCCTGCCTACTTCCGTTCGTAGCTCCCTCTATGCCGATGACCTGGCTATCTATTGCTCTGGCCGCCTCCCGTCTTTGGCTGAACGTCGACTCCAGCTAGCCATCAACGCGGTGGTTCGCTGGGCGTCCTCGGTTGGCTATGCTTTCTCACCCTCTAAGTCTTCCAGTATGCTTTTCCGTCCTCGGCGCCTCCGTCTGTCGCATACCTTCGCCCTTACCCTTGCCGGCACTCCTCTTCCCCTTGTCCCATCCGTTCGATTCCTGGGTATGACCCTCGACGAATTTTTCGGTTGGGTTCCACACCTTAGGCGGTTGCGGCAATCATCTCGCCGCACCCTCTCCCTCTTGAGTCACCTGTCCCACATGACCTGGGGGGCGGACAGGCGTACTCTGCTGCGCCTGTACACCTCCCTGGTGCAATCCCGCATCGACTACGACTGTGTGGTCTACAGCTCCGCCTCCTCTCCGGCACTCCGTATGCTGGATCCTCTTCTCCACCGAGGCCTTCGCCTAACGTCGGGTGCCTTCCGCTCGTCCCCTGTCGCTAGTCTTCAGGTGGACTGCGGGCACCCCCCCTGCCCCTTCGCCGGGGCCTTCTCATGGCGAAGTGTTACCTTCGCATCTGCCGCCTCCCGATGTCCCTACTCTTCTCCGCGATCTCCCAGGCGCTACCCCGGCCTGACACGTGGCATTTCGCTGCCCCTCTGGCCGAGATCTTTTCATCCCTGGGGATCCCCCCACCTTCTATCCTGCCGTTCTCCTTTGACCTGTCGCCCCCCTGGCTGACCACCCCTATCTGTCGCTGCCAGGCGCTTCGTGGCCTGCGCAAGGAGTCTCTTCCTACCGTCCTCCGGTCTTCTTTTCTGGCCCATCTTCCCCTACACTCGGACGACGTTCCCGTTTACACCGACGGCTCGCGCTCCCCTGCAGGTGTCGCGGCCGCTGTCTTCGTCGCTGTCACCTACCTCCCGGGGTATCCCCCTGCCGGTACAGGCCTCCATCTTTTCCGCGGAGCTCTTTGCCCTTCTGGAAGCCCTCCGTCTGGTATCGAGTTTCTCGCGGTCTTCCTGTACCATTTTCTCGGACTCGCTGAGCGCCCTTCAAGCGCTCGAGCGCTATGATTCCCCGGACCCCCTCGTACGCCTTATTCAACAGGAGTACCATGTCCTGCACACCGTTCACCGGCTCCGGGTCCCTTCTTCTGCTGGTTCCTGCCCATGTTGGTGTTTCCGGTAATGAGGCGGCTGACCGCACAGCCCGGTCCGCCGCCTCGATGCCTCCCCTCCCCCGCCCGCTCCCTTCTCTGACTATGTGCAGGTCTTTCGTTCCTTCTACGACCGCGTATGGCAACAGTCCTGGGACGAGGCCACCGGAAATAAACTCTGGGCCATACGCCCCCGCCTGTCATATTGGGCGTCCTCGTTCCACCGCTCCCCGACAAAAGAGGTCGTCCTTGCGCGGCTTCGCATCGGCCATACGCGCCTCACGCACGGCTACCTTATGTTCCGGCAGGAGGCTCCTCGTTGCGCCTCCTGCCAGTCGTCCCTCACCCATCTCTCACATCCTTGTGGAATGCCCCACCCTGTCGTCAGTACGTCGTCGCGCCTTCCCGTTCCTTTCTGATTTCCCCCTCCCCGATCGTTTGCGTCTCATGCTCGCTGAGAGCCCTCTCTTCTCGCTTGACCGTCTTTTCCTCTTCCTCTCCCAATCTCGCATCCTATCTGAGCTTTAGGTGACTTCTCACCCGTCGTCCGCTGTCCTCCCACTTCTAGTGCCTTTCCCCCGTCTCCGTTTCTCTTTCTCATATTCCGCCTCGCCATGATATCCGCTAACGTATAGCGGGAAATGGCGGTAAACGCCCCAATACAAAAAAAAAAAAAAAATGAAACACACACACACACACACACACACACACACACACACACAACACACACACAGCGAGCGCGGATCATGACAAGACGATGTGTCATGATCAAGAATCAGTTCTTTCGTCAAAGGTCAAATGGAGTTTTTTCGTGTCCGGGCTATAATTTTTAGCAGCAAAAGACAATTTTATCTGAAGACTTCAGGTTTTATTGTTATTCTACCTTTGTCTAAAAAATTAAAATAGGAAGTGAAGTTTTGTTCTTTATCGAAATTGCGAATGAGAATGGTGTGAATGTTTTTATTCAATTTACAGCGACAACTGGAAGAGCTCGAACGCCATCTTTTAGAATTGAATAACCAACACAATAGGACCATTGAGGAATCTTTCGATGGAGTCCCATTTAACCTTGAGGCGAGCGGCTGTAAAGGTAAACTTAAGAAAAATAAGCATAAGTCGTACGCTGTTCATTTTAATAGAATATGTTGTGTATAATTATTTTCAAAGGTGGTGGTGGTGGTGGTGGTGACGTAATATTGGACCCGAGTCCTAAAAACTTGTCAAAACTGTAAAAATTTTATTTGCAATCCTAGCTGTTTGTCCAACCAAGACCCTGCGATGTCAGTCTTCAAAGGGTTATTAAAGAATTGAATAAAGGATTATGGCTGATAATCATTATTTTCGTGATGTACATCGCTGAACGTTTTAAACAGCGATTGTTGTCTGCTTTATTTCTAGTGAACTGATGAAGTGTGGTTGGGTTGTGCGCCTCTGGTACAGAA
>JAJOZX010001644.1:15000-187500 GCA_023014485.1 Bathynomus jamesi | reverse complement strand
GACCTTCGTCAGAATGAACAATTCTGGCGGAAGCTAACCAAAGGTTACCAAAGGTTTATATATATATATATATATATATATATCTATATATATATATTTTATATATATAATATGTATATACTTGCATTTATTAAGTTAAAAAACTTTATCTTGGTTGATTTACTAATGAAGAAAATAGTTTCTCCCCTTTGTAATATAACCTCATTACTGTATGCGTAAGAATGTTTGCGTTGTTTGCAGCAAATATGTGTAACCAAAAAATTTCTTGAATCGTGTATTTCTTTTACATTAGAGAAAAATTAATTTTTTTGTTCAGGTAACTCAAACTGTTAAAGAGGAGTCTCTGAAAACTCTTGAAACTCTCCAACAAGACCGTATGACTCTCCAGAATGAGTTAAAGATGAAGGGAGAGCTTCACAAGATTGAAATGGTAAGTATTCAGGAAAATAAATGACTGTGTTCCAGCTGTTGCCATAAAAAGGATTGTTAAATGTGACGTAGGTTGATATCCTTAGAAGTAGGTATCCAATCTTACGATGGTTTCTTGAAGATTGCAATATCAATTGGCAATTTTTTTTTATTGATTTTCCATCCTCTTATAAAAACGAGAACTGTAAAATCTTTATTTTGAGGTTTTGACAACTTTGCTTCAGGCTATGCTAAATGAAAGGGAAGAAGAATCCTCGAAGACTTCGGACATCCTTAGAGAACAACTGAAATCCGTCGAAGAGCAGTTAAAAACTGAGAAAAAAAAGCACTTGGTGGAAATGGTAAATTATCAGTAATTTGGCTTTTATTCAACTCGAGAAAACTGGGGACTTCGTATTTCTAGTAGTAACAAGCTCCACACTTAATTAATTCCTTTACTTTCAAACTGGGTTTTAAATAAACTTTTTCCTTCATTAGCGTCCATAACGCTCAGTGTGGTAAATAATTTATCATAGATGCGATTAAGGGATTGTTCATATTCAGTAAATCGAGACTATATATATCAGGTTGAGTTCTTTGAATAGTGTGAATGGAAAATTTTCCATTTTTGTTTTGCTATGTTCTCTTCAAGGTCACTTAATGTGATTCGGAATAGTAATTTATTTTTGAAGTGCGGATACTTGTGTATTATGGCTTTTGTGTGAAGGAGAAAATCATGGTCAATATCTTAATACCTTCTTTATAGGCCCAGAATGAGAAACTGAACGAGAACAACTTGACAGAGGTTCGAAACACGTTTGAGACGCGTTTGACCGAAACAAAAAGGGAGTTGACGGAGTTAGAGGTAGGATTTGGCAGGAATTACTTTGAAAAAACTATATAAGGCTATGGGTTGATTGCCTGTTACCCTCATCCGTTGGACATTTCTAGCAGATTTCAGTGGGGAGTTACTGACAAAAACCCTACGTTTTTTCGTTAGAGTTATGTATGTGTAGACCTTCAAAGGACCTCGTTAAATTTATTTGCCTTCAGTATTTTAGCGCATTCTAATGGTATAGAAAAATCACCTTACCTTATTATTTCGTTGGGCCTCGCTTCTGTTTCGATGTAGGGCCGCGGTACGATGGAGTTACACAACGAGTTTATTCGGTTTAATTAATATAGGCATTCACTACACTTAAATACCTGAAGGAATAGGCCTATCCTTTTGAGTTATTATTTTTATATTTTGAGGTATTCACTCAGAACTTATAGGAAGATTAAGTACGTCTCCCTTGCTTAAAGCATCGCTGTAACATAAGCAAGCTCTCAGTGCCGCAAATATAAATCGTCGTCTTAGGAATTTGCTGATTTTGCAAAGTTCGTCGACTCTTCTCTTGAAGTAATTTTCTTGAGTCAGCAATGGAGAATTTTGAATACGAAATAATAAATTTGGTTTTCTTGTTGTCATGCGGGCCCAATGCCTACATATGGGGTTCCTCTATGTATGACAATTAATTTCATTCCCAATAGGCTATGTCGCCAATCCCGAGGCAATTTTGAAGTTATTTAATTCAATAAATTAATAATTTGTATTTAATTAAGAAATAAAGGTACCATATATGATACCATATTGTAAGCAATAAGTATGTATAGTTTTTCCATAATTACTTTCACTTCAGAAATTAGTGTTCAGTTTAATATCTTCATTCCTTTAAGATTTCCTTTGCATTGGAATGTCTGTAGTGTAATGTTGTGATGCATTACAACAACTTAAATATGATAGACGACGAAAAACACTGACAAGACTGTAAAACTTACGCTCACTCGTCTCGACGGTTTTCTATTATTATAATATGATAATTGAAACAATGTTAAAGAGCTGCTAATTTAAGCCATTCGACATTAATGATGTACGACGTACATAATGTGGTTTTTTGGTAGACTATGTTCATTTATGTCCTTTCAGACATCGTTCAAACTCAAGGAAGATGACAATGTGAAATCTCTGGAATGTGTTCAAAAAGAGTATGAGACACTTCATGAGGAATTTCTGAAGGCGAAAGAGTTTCATGCCACTGAAATGGTAATTATCTCGTATTAAACTATTAAAGTGCCGTAGCCATTAACACTCTGGACTACTTTTTACGCATTTCGCGTCAAAACTATCCTACCCTTGGGTTACTTCTTACGCGAAACGCGTCAAGTTGATCTGGACAAGAGTAAATGCAAAATTTCTGTGAGTATTGTCGTCTTGACGCATGTAGTGTGTCAGCTGTGACGAAGCACAGATCAACTTGACACGTTTCGCATAAGAAGTGACCCAAGGCTAGGATAGAGTTTTGACGCGAAACGCGTAAAAAGTAGTCCAGAGTGTTAAGGCGTTTCCTTTATATTGTGTCACTTAAAATGCTGAAAATCGTTTAAGCTTTTAATATTAAAAGAGAAGTAGTAATTTTAGTAGTTGTTGAAATGAAGTTTCGTTGAATTAGTAGTTTTTACATCGAAATTAAGTGTTCATTTCTGGAATTTAGTTCGCACCGTTTGGCAGACGGTGTGAAACTCTGAATATTTTTAAAAATTCACGTGCAGTTATTTGGGTGTAGCTGTGACTCGGTCCTTTGGGAAATATACATAAACCCGAAAGCCGTACCACATATTTATATCCATTATTAAGTTACGTGAATGATTGCGTTTAAATTTTCAAATCTTTCCTCGATTTCGATAAGCATTTTTACTATCTTTGACAGTCTGAGAAAATGAAACTCAATGAAGAGAAGATAATAGAGATTCAAAACAAATTCAAGACACTTTTGACTAAGAAAGAAGAGGAGTTAGAAAGAGTCAAAGTACGTTGGTGCAATAAATTTAGATGAATTGTATTGTACGCTTTAAAGTTCTCTCAGCCTTTGCATTACTCCAATATACCGGCATATTTACTTGGTTAGCTTCCGCCCGAATTGTTCATTCTGACGAAGGTCAAGCTTTTCACTCCACCTTAGACCTACAGTTTAACGTGGAATCCGAACCACGCCCCACAGCAGCCCAGCATCATAACCACTAGGCCACCCAGGGTACCCATTTATCAACCAACCAATTTCTTTATTGTGTGGAAGGATGAACAGCTGGGTTTTGCTGCACGCCGGCTGCCGTCACTGGGTTTCGATCCCGGGGCTGATAGATTGGTAGTCAGTATTTTTTAAAAGTCTCTTCAATTGCTGTTGTATTACTATTTAAAAATGTGCGGTTTACTAAAGAACGTTAATAAAAAAAATTTGTGGATTGAACAGAAAATTTTCAATAACAATGGTGGCCGTTTTCGTAATGCAGCATGTTTTAAAAAAAATATGCTAGATGGGTATTCAACATAAAAGCCAACATACATTTCTTGCGTTCTCCTCACTGCAGCACAAGGGTTTATTCTTGATGAATTACAATGTCCCCAATTTTTTTTTATTTCAAACAAGGATAAATTTGCTCATTTGTTAGTGGATATTTTTTATTATTGGCTTCTTCGTTTTTTGGAAATCATGAGAATTTCATAAGAAAATATTTGTTGAAAACACCAACGAGGAGAAATTTTTTCACTTTAAGTCAAATACCATTACCGGAACGTTGTAGTTATCGTAAATTTTCTTTTACAGGCTACACTCAATGAAAGAGAAACCGAATCTTCGATGACTGTGCAAGCCCTTCGAGGAGAAATGAAATTCCTCGAAGCGCAACTAAATATCGAGAAAGAAAACCATGAAATGGAAATGGTAAATACCAGTACTTTAGATACTATTTACTTGGGAATACTGGGAACTAATCTAAGTTTTGTGGCGTTATGAGCACTTAGTTTATCCACCCTCGGAAAAGAAGTTTAGAACTTCATTTTATGAAATGTTTAGAAAATTGTTAAACTTATTTTTATTAGCATATCTTTCGCCACCTTTTAACGACAAATTAGGATCTGATTAGAAACGGTGTGATTTAGATCAGTGTGGCCAACTTTCAGGGAAACAAAGAAGTTAGCTCTTTCCTCTTATTTCACGAAACGTGATGTCAGTAAATTTAGTTTCATGTTCGAATATAGTGGTGTATTTTTATTTTAAAAATAAACTAAAATATCTCCATGTCGAAGATATTTCGACAGTCGTAATGTAAACAAGTTCAATAATAAAAGTAACATCAATAATGAATGAACAGTAAATAAATAAATAAACGTAAAAAACGATGGTCGCCTGTATAAAGAGGGAATGGTAATCTTCGTCCATTTGGCGCCTCAGATAAAATGAGAAAAGTGGTTGTGCATGGACGAAACTTCTTGGAAGACGCCAGCACTCGCATTCTAGAATTTTCTACCGGCTGCCACCGCCAAAAGTCATTACAAAGCTTACCTGTACTTTTGCTTCAAATGTTATACTGTCGAGACGTGTTTTGTCAGCGCTCTCACAGCCCAGCTCCTTTCTAGTATTAGCCTTATTTAGGTAGGCATCCGCTCCGAACCAGTCGTCAATAGGCCTTTGAAGAATTTAATTAAAACCTATTACTTTGTGAATATATTTAGAAATAAAATTCCTTCCCTTTAGAAAAACCGAAATGTCGTCCCTATACTAGCCTCAGGATCAGAGTCTGATAAACGTCTTGCCAGTCACGGTCTCAGCAGTGTGCAGCGAAGGTTGTTTTATCGTGATATCAATTTTTTGTTGCGTGAACTGTGTTAGCTATTGTGTGAATTATTTATATTTCCTTCAAAACGTCCCTTATATCTCGCAAAAGAAAGTATGCGGTAGGAATTGCAATGAGAGTTAATCCAGAGTGGGAAGGACACTTCTTATTTATGCGAAGCAAAACTTCAAAACCAACTTTTGATTTGTAATGCTATAGTTGTTGTTCCTAAAAAAATTAATTTGGATTTCAAACAAACGCGTGCGTAATTCATCACAAAATATTTTGTTCGTTCAGCTTTGCATACAGATTTTATTTAAAAAAAAAAGTTCGGTCTCTTTGCACAACAGTTTTTTGTTTTTAGTAAAAAGGAAGAAATGAAATCTATGGTGGTCATCCTATGAAATTTCCCTTCTGCTAGCTATGAAGAAAAAAAATTATGTATGTGGGAAAGAAGTGGTTAAGGAATGTGTTATTTTGTGTTGCGAATGCTGGTGATCCTAAAATTTAAATATAGTAGACGAAATTGCACTTTCCCGAAACAACGTTATAAGAAGGATTGATGAAATGTCAAGTGATGTCCGAACAAATTAGATTCTCTATTTCGGTCACTAAGTACTTTTCATTACCGTTGTATGAAAGGCGTTATTCTACTGACACGGCCAGCTCACTGTTTTCGTTCGGTGTATTAACGATAACTGATATAATTGAAGGACTTCATGGTTGACGTTAGCTCGTTTTAACTATTGGAGATGTCTTTGAAGAATTAAAAAATTGTGTCCAAGAAAGTGAATTAAAACTGGTTTAAATTATACAATATATGCGCGGATGGGACACATGCTGTAATAGGAAAAAGAAAAGATTGTATTGTTTTGCTGGAAAAGTTTTTGGAACGTTAGTTTTGTGTGTCACTATTATTCAGCAAGAGGCCCTTTGTAACAAACGCCTGGATTTTACCATATGTACTTGATCCAGTGGTGCGTTGTATAAACAAAATTCGTGCACTCATTAAACTTTAGAAAAAGACACGGATAAGGAGGAGTTACTACTACTTTGTACACTACAGCGTTTTTAAAGGCAAAGGCACCTACGAGCTTCCGGAAATTAAAAGAAAAAGTGCATAGGTTGTTGGGTGATGGGCGAACTTCTTGAGGACTGCAAGCTATTTCAAGACAGACTAATTCGGTGACCTTGCTCTTCTTACGGACATTACCAATCATCTTAATAACCTCGGTATACGGTTATAGGAGGGAAGGAATTATCTTTTTCTAACTATTTAATATAACCCTTTAACCGCTCCATTTCAATGCCATCATTGAATCAGTGTGCTGGGTTTCAGTGATTGAGTATACTCGATTTGGGTTTTCTGTCAATCACAGCACCACAGGAACTTGTATGAGTATACTCGATTCTCATATAACTTCCTGTGGTGCTATACATACTCGGTTCAAAGAACTGTATGCTTTACCAATAAACCAGGACTTTATGTTTTGGGAATATATGTACTTAAGATTGAATTCCCCAATTTGCATAACCTTGCCCTTCGTTCAGTGTGCAGTTTTGGATCAACCTATATCTGTGCCCCAGTACTTTTCCACCATGAACTTTGTTCATCTGGAATGGCATTTATTTTTAATCTTCTGGGATGTCCAAAGCAAAATCCAAACATTTAGGATCTCGTGGTGAACCACAGAAATTTAGAAGCTTCATTAACTGTGTTTTTGGAATGTAATATAATTTAAAAGTAGCTTGTATTGCAATAATATAAATTGGTTTTCTTAAGAATTGTATTTTTCTTCCCTAGCACTTTGTTCATTAAAAAAATAATTTTTTATTTATGAAAATGGCACACATTTATGGCATCAACACACAAAGTGGCACTCTTTGACAAAAGATTGCCCACTACAGATTTAGAGCCTGAACTAAGATACTGTATAGGTCCTCATTTTGATAAAGGCATAGAACGCCCTCTGTAGAAATAAGCTACTAGAACATTAAACAAAGGAAAGTACACGACCACCATGCTCAGTGCCTCCTAACATTATTTTATTTTATAGGCCGAGAAACTGAAACTGAATGAGACCAACTTGGCAGAGGCTCAAAACACGCTTGAGGCATGTTTGGCTGAAAAAGAAAAGACGTTAACGGAGTTGAAGGTAAGATTTGGCAGGAATTTGCTTTAATTTCGAAAATTAATATTTAACGTGCGGAAAAAATTTTAAATTTAAGAATGTATCCAAATTCTATTACTTTTTGATGCATATAAAGTATGTATTATAAAATGCGTGTTTTAGCCAGTAGCAATTAGTGGTGAATAACTAGTAACTCTTTTTTTACCGGCTTAATGGCATGTTATCGAGTACTATATCCATAAATGCACGTACATTATCCAAAAACCATTTTCCATTGTCAGTCGGGTGGGCACGACACAAGAGCTCAGGACTGAAACACACACACACACACCACACACCACACACACGTAATAGTGGTCAGGTGAGACCAACGTCTCCATTTACACTCCTCACAAACCACTTCCATTCCCGTTTCTCGTTGACTCTTGTGATACAAACTACAAGTTTATTCACACCTTCGCTTTGCGCTTTATTTCTCTACTTCTTACACCTGCGCACTCGTGTTTTCCAAATTCAGTCATTATTTATATTTTCGAGATAACCATACCAACGTAATATGCTGTCGTTTATTGTCAGCTTTAGTAACTTATTTGCTCCACACCTTTCCCGATCATCATAATTTCTCATACCGTCCATCCGTTTTATACGAATCATGCTTCTTAAAATATTCATCTCGACTGCTCTCACTCGACAGTGAATTACCGTACCAACCGTTTCACATCAGTATTGGCACCAATACACTTTCATGTAAACCTCTCTGCAGCTACACTCGAGCACTTTCTTCCTACCAAGACTGTTATTGCGCTCACAACTTGCTTCCTTCGCTTCACTCTCCTTTCAATTCCCAGAGTATTTGTAATTCTGTCGTCGCTCAAACACCCAAAATATTTAAATTCTTTCACAGCCTTCAAATTATCTCCATTCACCATATTACATGCAGACTCCCCTTCTCTCCCAACGACAAGAACGTTGCTTTTTTTTACATTCGCTTTTAATATCTTTTCACAAATGTCCGCAAACGTATCACTGCTCTTCTTAATTCATTCTCTAATTCATCCAGAAGCACCACGTCATCAACATACGTAAGATTGGATATTATTTCGGAAATTTGTTGCGTTTTTCAGACTGCATTAACCCTGAAGGAAGAAGACTTTGCGAAAACTCAGAAAACTCTTGAAGGGGAGATAAAGACTCTCCAAAATGAGTTGGAGAAGGAGGGTAAACGTCACAAAACTGAAATGGTAATTCTAATCCTAGATTTAGCTATTGAATCGTCCCAGATATAAAGGGGTTTCTTTTATGGTTCAATATTCGATTTTAGTCTTGGGCTTTTTAACTTTAAATATTTAAGAACCAATTCTTCCTAATCCCAAAGCCTCATTGTTACTAGATGTGAAACAAGGGGTAAGACCCGAAAGTTTCAAAAGTGTTTCCTGATGAATAGCGTCGCCGTTGTTTACAAACAACTTCATCAGTCGCATTTTAAGATTCCGACCGTAACACAAACCACTCCTTCGAACGATGTTTAAATGAATTTACCGTACGTTGTACATAGTAGCTATCTTAATGGTGGTGTTGAATGTGAAATTAATAGTTTTCATACCGAAATTTGATGTTCATCCCTTGAACTTCGTACTGTCTGCAGGGATGGTCTGATGTGACAAATTGGGTGGGGGATGATAATGCGGCAGATGTATGATAAAATTAAAAATTGTGTAACGTGATAAGTAATAATAAAACTTCTACTGATTATGTCTACCAATTTGTGAGCTCAATGCCTCATAAGTGAGCTTTATTCACTCCTTATTAAAAGTTTATAGTGTTAATATATTTATATAATTGTAACCAAAGAGGAGGAAGCTGCTTATAACAAAGCACTTCGACTTTTTATTATTATTATCATTATTATTATTATTATTATTATTATTATTATTGTGAGATTTAGTAGTTTAGTAAATTTGTTAAAGTACAGTAAATATTGTTGTGAAGGTACGTTTCAAACAAAAGAATTTAATGGGGGAATGAGAATGTCTGAAAAGGAAGATGAAGAGGACATTCTAATTCAGAGTCGGGAAAAAGTCATTAAAAGTAAGGCAGTTCGGGAATGTCACAAAATGCCAAAAGGGTCAGACCATTCCTGTGTCTGGGAGGCGGTGTGAGACATGCTTGGAATAATTTTTAAATTCGCTTGCAACTGTGATTCCGACGGATGGGAGAGAGCTTTAAAATCTGAAATTCTTACCATTTATATTATATTCATTATTAAGTTACCCGAATGGTGGTTGGACTTAATTCTCAAATGGCTCCTGAATTTTGGTAAACGTGGAAAGTTCCTGTGGATCATTTCTCCATATTTGTATATCTGTATAAGGCTTATATATGAACCGTGAGGTTAATTATCATGCGTATGGAAAGCCAAGACGGTATGGATATTGTCCGAAATATTTGGCTCATTCAAAGGACCGAAAATGCGAGTTCAGTTCGGTTTGTGTTTTGAATTAATTCATTTTCGTTGTTAGACTTGATTCTCAAAGCAGTTATTAACATTCATCGTTGTTAGTTATGTAACTTCAACTTAAAAATTGTGTAACTTAAACAATTAATTTAAATTCCTGTTAGGTTTTTCTTCCCCTGCCATAAATATCGTATTTGTATACTGCTTTGTTTATCGCATCTGCCGTTGTACTTTAAATATATTATAATTTATGTAGTAAAATGCTTGTATCTTAGTAGAATTTTTATCGCGTAAAAAAATCATCA
The DNA here is from genome assembly GCA_023014485.1 of Bathynomus jamesi. Lineage (NCBI taxonomy): Eukaryota > Metazoa > Arthropoda > Malacostraca > Isopoda > Cirolanidae > Bathynomus > Bathynomus jamesi. Next base: position 177,547 of record JAJOZX010001644.1, on the reverse strand, counting down.
TTACGTTCCAAAGAAATGCTGACCGTACTGACGTCACACCACTTCTTAGCAGAGGCCGCCATATTTGTTTAAGCATCTTATTAAAAATGCTTATTCGCTTGTGTTCTTATTAAAATTGCAAAAGCAGTTTTAAAATAAGTGGTGGTGTCATGTTCGTTTTTAGTTGCAAGCGCTTTACCAACGACTCCGCTTGAAAATTTGTGCATAACTTTTGTTCCACTAAGTTTATATATACCATACAACGGTTGAATAATTAATCTCTATTATAGTAACTTGTGGTTCAGATATTGTTATCGGACCTTTCAAACGTCAACTTTGTCTTTGTCATACGTTTCACACGTCGTCGTATATACAAATAATTTATTATACATTGGACCCAGCGCCTATAGCTCAGTGGGTAGCACAGCTTCCCTATAAGCGAAGTGAAGAGGATGATGATTTCGGCGGTTCCATGCTGATGATGGCAGTATTATATAATCCAGAGGTTGGATCAGTGGGCCGCATTCGTTTGGTCTGAGAGCTGTGCCGGTTTCTGGCACTCATAACTATTTTCTACATTTGGAGATTGCATATTTTTCGTGTGAAGTTGCATGTACGGATCGGCTAGTTTGTTACATTTACAATTACAATTATACAGTTGAGCAGTCAACGTTAACTTGATTGTATGATTTAGTTGCAATCCACTGCATATCGTTATGAATTAGTAAAAGCGGTTTTACGATCTTTGGCAGTCTGAGAATGCGAAACTAAACGAAGAGAAAATGAGAGAGACTCAGGATACCTTCAAAACTCTGATGGCTGAGAAGGAAGGGGAGTTAGAAAGAGTCAAGGTATGTTAGTGCAATAAGTTTGGACGAATTGTGTTGTACGTTTTAAAGTTCTTTCTAACTTTAAGTTAATCCAAATGCATTGGAATATTTACTGTTTAAGTTTCTTCAAATGTTCTTGTTATTACTATTAAAAATTGTATATTCTTCTCGGAAATAAAACGGTTTTGTGCTGTACTAAACAAACGTTTTCAACAACAATGCTGACTTTCTAATGTACTATAGGGTGTACACAAAGTCCTTTCCCGATTATAAACTTTAATAATTACGTGAAATCCAAAGAAGATACAGTAATGCTTTGTTTTGCATGTTGTTCCATGACGTATCAAGTTTTTCTTGTCAATGTTTGGTGTGGATTAATGCGTGATATGGTGTTATGCTAATGCCCAGTCGTCTTTGCTGAAAAGAATGTGTGGCACAAGTGTACCTGAACATGCTAGAGTTCTTTGTAGCCCCCTCAGTTGGAAGACCTTCAACCATCCATCATTTTACGCTGGGGTTTGTTAGTGCGTGAGTTCTTGAATACCACTTTTCTCGGAAGATGAACTGGGCGTGACGGGCCGGTGCCATGACCTCCACGATCCCTCGATAACGCCCCAGATTTCTTCCTGCGGGGATATGTAAAGAATTGTGTGTACCATACTCCTGTTGCTGACATTGACACACTTCGTGCAAGGATTTGCGATGCCACCAACAGTGTCACGAGAGAGATGCTAGTGAATGTATGGTGTGAAGTCTAATTTCGCTTGGATGTGCTACGCGTAACTAATGACGCACATGTTGAGATTTAATGTGCAACAACATGCAAAACAAAACATTACTGCGTCGTCTTTGGATTTCGTGTAATTATTATTAAAGTTTATAATCAGGAAAGGACTTTGTGTACAGACTGTATGTCTGAAAGCAAAATAAGCGAGATGGGTATCTATTTACGTTATAAAGATCGATATACATTTCGTTCATTCTTCTCAATGCAGCACAAAATGTTATCCTTGATGAATTATAATGCCTCTCTTAGCTTTATTGATTTGAAACAGATAAATTTACTCATTTGTCAGTGGATAAATATTTTTTGTTATTGGCTGTTTAGTTTTCTGGAAATCGTGAAAATTTCGTCAGAAAATATTACACGTAATTAAATCTGTTTAAAAGACCAACCAGGTAGATTTTTCCACCATTCAAGACAAATGGTCTAAACTTTCTGGTTATTTTCTTTTACAGGCCACACTGAACGAAAAAGAAAAAGATTCTTCGGAGACTGTAGAAGCCCTTCGAGGAGAAATGAAATCCCTCGAAGCACAACTAAAAATCGAGAAAGAAAACTATGAAATGAAAATGGTAAATACCAATACTTTAGGTTCTAGCTAAGAATGGTATATATTTGTTGTAGTGTTATGAACACTTGGTTTATTCATCCTCGGAAAAAGTTTAGAGGTTGGTTTTGTAAATTGTTTTAGGCAATTGCTGAACTTGTTCTGTTAGCAAATTTGTTTAGAATTATTTGCTGTTAAATAGTTTAATCAGTTGTAGTTATGAGTAAATGCTACCTTCTCTCTCTCCACTCTCTTTAAACTGCAGAATAGAATCACAAATCGTAGAATTTAGAGCCTAAACTTACTTTGATAAAGTTATAAAAGCCCCTATGCAGGAGTAAGCTACTAGAGCCTTAAACAAAGGAAGGTACACGACTACCATGCTCAGCATCTCATATCCATACCTTGTTTTATAGGCCCAGGTACTGGGACAGAATGAAGACAACTTAACAGAGGCTCGAAACACGCTTGAGACACGTTTGGCTGAAAAAGAAAGGGCGTTAACGGAGTTGAATGTAAGATTTGGCAGAAATTTGCTTTAATTTCAGAAGTTAATACATAATGTGTACATGCTGGAGGATTTTTTGAATTTAACCCCTTGAACTCGACACGGGTCTCCGCGATCTGTTACGCAATACGGCGTTTTGATAATTTTGAGAACTAAATAATACGACATAATGTTAAAGAAGAAAGCTAAATTATACGACATTTCTGCTTTTAGTTATAAATATTTAAGTTTTGGACATAGGCACGTATGTCGCCGTATTGAAGGGGTTAATAAAGTATCCAATTACTGTTAACACTGATGTAAATAAATTGTGTATAATGTATCTTTTAAGTAGTTATTTAACTGGTAATTTAACTTTTATCGTTTTCCAGGTTAATACTAATAGGTAAAATGTTTTCGGTCATTATTTTATCACCTTTTCTTCCCACCCCGCTACCAGATTGCATTGAATTTTAAGGAAGAAGACTTTGTCAAAACGCGGAGAACTCTTGAAGAAGAAAAGAAGACTCTCCAAATTGAGCTGGAGAGGGAGAATAAGCTTCACAAAACTGAAATGGTAATCGTAATCCTTGATTTTAGCCACTGAATGGCCCCAGCTAAAAAGAGGTTTCCTTTATGGTGCAGTCTTAATCCTGTAGGTTCAGTGTTATTAGGCGTAAAATAATGGGTAAGACTCGTTCAAAATTGTTTTCCGACAAGTGTTGTCATTGCTGTTTCCAAAACAACTTCATCAGTGAAATTTTAAAATTCCGACCCCAACACAAACCAGTCCTTTGAACGATGCCTAAATGAATTTGCATTGATAGTACCTGTCCTAATGAGGTATTGTTGAATGTGAAATTAGTAGTTTCACTGAAATTCGATGCCCATTCCTTGAATTTTGAGAGATGGTGCCTGATATACTTCAAATATTTTTTTTTTTTTAAATTCACTGGGAACTGTGATTCGGTTTGATGGGAAACAACTTCGAAATATGAAAGTCTCGCCACTTATTTTATATCCAGTAATGAGATAGTCGCGTTCTCAAATGTCTTTCATTTGTTTCGTAAACATTCTTACGATCTTTGGTGGTCTGAGAAAGCGAAACTTAACGAAGAGAAAAAATAGATTTAAAATCCTTTAAAAACTATTATCCATAGTTTAGTTGAGAAGGAAGAGGTTCGTGTCGTAACACCGCTTCGTGCCCAGTGTCGTAACACCGCTTTCCGTCGATCAGCGAAGTGAAGCGACATTGGATCTGGACAGTAGTTGGATGCGAGACCATCCTCTACGTTCAGATTATGTAGCGACCCGCGTGGTTCGGATCCCGCGTAACGGTATAGCTACCCTCTGTCATACGTAATTTAGTAGTGATGAATAATAGTAATTTAATTTTAGTCAATCCATTATTCCCCATTGGTAGAATTTCCTACCGCCAAAATTGTTTGTCATTAATGCGTCACTTTTACCAATGGGCACTAATGGGTTAACCAAAATTAAATTACTATTATTCATCACTACTAAATTACTTATGACGGAGGGGACCTACGGGCACTAATGGAGTAAGTTAAAGTTTTGACAGTTGAAATGGAATTAGGTTTGAAGTTTGAGTAATCATATCCCGAGACCTTTAAGTTCTGAGTCAAATCCTCAATGGCCGATCGACGGGAATTTTGTCGAATTTGTGATCGTATATTATTTTAACTTTTTTTTTCTTTCAGACTAATTTAACTAACAACTTGACGGAAACACGGGCGAGACTTCGAGAAGAGTTGAACACTTTCCAAGATGAGCTGAAGAGAGAGAGAGACGTTCACCAAACTGAAATGGTAATTATTAACGTTCCATAAGGATAAGCCGAAGTGAATTCGCCTTCTAGCAGCTGTCGTAATTAGTGATGTACCGATTCCAAAATTTAGCCGATGCCGATTCTTCGCCTAGATTTTAAAAAATCAATTCCCTTAATGAATTGTGAAAACTTTCAATTTTCATATTTTTAAATTTAAAATTTGTTTAAATACTTTTCCTTAGTTCGCTCCACAATATATGGTACCAGAATTTGTTACTCGTATACCGTAGCTAAAGCGATGTTAAATAGTTTCATTATTCAGTAAAATGCTAAAATAATTTTATGTCTGCATAATTTTGATTGCCAATATTTAAAGTAATCGGTTTTCCTTATGTTGAAGGTATTTTCTTTCTTCAACATTGTAAACCACAACAAAAATTTTCATTAAAATTTCGAGTCTGTGGTATCCAATTTGAATAAAAAAAGGATATGCAATTTGGGTTTGTAAAATTATTAAAATACTTAAAATAGTCAACATAATAAGATGGTTTAATATATAAAGTACTTCATAGAGAATTATTATTATTAATACGGAGGAGATTACGATAGTCTATAATATTTAGAGGTTAGCTAGTGAGAGAGAATGTAAATTTATGGATAATTTAACTTATTAATCTCTGCCTTTTTCATGAATGGAAAATGTATTTTATACAATTGCACTTTGAAATGAGTATAAATTATTTTAGATAGTGGGGTTTTTTTGTCTGTTCAATTTCTATAAATATACGAAGGTGGGCTGAAAAGTAATGCCTCCACTCAAATAAATTTTAAACGGGTTGAAGGATTTTATCGAAACAAAAGCAGATATGTACCTTAGAGTTTATTCTTCAAAACGATACATTTACTTTTCTATAAAATCACCCTCTACCTCGATACATTTACGCCAACGATAAACGCCTTTTTGAAATCCATCCCGGTAAAACTCGGACCTTCGACTACAAAACCAATATTTCATAGTGGCCTCAACTACTTCGTCAGACTTTTAGCGATTTCCACAGAGATGTTCTTTAAGTTTAGGAAAGAGGTGAAAATCGCATGGTGCTAAATCGGAGCTATATGGTGGATGCGGCAAGACGGTGAATTGCAGATCCTCAATTGCTTCTCGCGTTTGAACACAGGTGCGAGGCCGTGCGTTGTCATGGTGAACAATGACTGCCATTTTGTGGGTGCGAACCTTCCTGATCCGTTTTTTTAACTTCAGAGTTTCATAACGTGCGGAGTTGACTACTGTCCCTCTTTCCATAAAGTTCGAGAACAACGACAACAACAATGATATCCCAAAAAAGTCATCATCACTTGTCCAGCCGATTTTTGAACTTTGAATTTTTTTGGTTGCAGTGAATATTTGTACCGATATTCCATGGATTGACGTTTATTTTCAGGGTCATAATGGCGGACCCGCGTTTCGTCTCCTATCACAATGCTGTGCACAAATTCATCTTCATTTTCGAAGCGCTGCAGATTTTCTTGGAAAATGCGTAGTCTTTCGGTTTTCATCTCGGCAGTGAGCATGAGAGGTACCCCTCTGGCTCAGACCTTTCGGTAACCGAGAATACTGATAGTGTTGTCCCACTCGCTCTTTGGAGATATCGAGCATGGCAGCAATTTCATTGTTTAATGCGACGACTTCCACGAATCAGTTCGTCAACGTAGTTCCGATGAGACTCGTCGGTTGCCGTTACAGGCCTTCCACTTTGCAGTTTGTCTCGCAAATCTTCTTCCCCTGCTTCTCCTTTACACTGCCTCGTCCAATGTCGAACGGTATTCGCATCAACACAGTTTGCCGTACACAGCTTGCATTCGCCGATGAATGTCTATAGGAGCAACACTTTCTGCGGTCAAAAATTCAATTACGGCACGTTGCTTGAAGCGAACGTCTTTACTCCTTTCCATTGTAATCGATACTGAACCAACGTGTGGAATGAGTGTAGGCTATAACACAAAACCTGTTTTATCTGGTTAACTCTACACAATCTGGAATGGGGTGATGATATCAAATTACAACATAAAACCGGTTTTATCTGGCTACCTCTACACAATCCAGTTATTCAAGTGGAGGCATTACTTTTCAGCCCACCCTCGTAGATTTTTTGTAATGAAAATTTTAAAATGTCATAGAGTCGGCTAGATTTTCCCGATGCCAATTAATCGGTACACCACTAGTCGTAATGAAGGATTTTTTAATGTTGAATTGAATCATTTGTCATTGAATTTTTATAATGCTCCGCGTAACAACACCGAAGTTAAGCAACATTGGGTCTGGCCCCCCCCCCCCCCCCCCCCCCCCCCCCCCCCCCCCCCCCCCCCCCCCCCCCCCCCCCCCCCCCCCCCCCCCCCCCCCCCCCCCCCCCCCCCCCCCCCCCCCCCTTCCTCGTCCCCCCCCCTTCCTCGTCCCCCCCCCTTCCTCGTCCTCCCCCCCGGAAGAGTAGTAAATGGAAAGATGTTTGTTTTCAAAAGTTCTTGAATTTTGGTAAAGTAAGTTTGCACGTATTTCCGCAGTCTGAAAAAGTGAAACTCAACGAAGAGAAGATGAGAGATGCCGAAAACATCTTTGAATCTTCTCTGACTGAGAAAGAAAGGGAGTTGGAAGAATTCAAGGTACGTTAATGTGGTCCATCTATGTAGTGTACTTCAAAGTTTGTCTTAACTACTGAAGTGTATCGGGATACTTACGTTTCACCCTTTTATAATGTTTCTGGCTTTGGTTTTTAAAAAGTGCATTTTCTCAGCCATTTTTAATTCTCTTTTGAAAGTACAGCAAAATTTTTATTTTCCTTCATTTGCATTGTTTAGGGATGTTTAAATACTTTTAGAAGGAAAACGTGTCAAAGTTAAGCCATTTTGCTTTATGAAGTTAAAAAAGGGACAAGAAATGTATTTTTAAATGATAGAATTTTGTTTTTGCGTTTGTCACAAATTTTTATACTTTACAATCTACGATTATGATAGTCGGTTTCAAAAGTCGAGACACGCTGAGACACACCAACCTTAGGGCACGATGCTATTTTGTATAATTCCAAACCTATCCATAAATTGGCCCATCTCTTCAAATATCCAGCGAAGACTTTTAAAATTTGAATCGGCAAGTTTTACAGTTGCTAATTTAAATTCACTTTCATTATAACCCCTTTTTTCATTGTAAATATTGTGAAATGGTCAATTTTTCATCATTTGAAAATTTTTTATAACGGCCTTGTAGATCATTTGGTGTAGTGTGTTCATTATCTACTGATGACAGTATCTATTCAGATTTATATTTTATATTTTGGCCCAGTTAACCCTGAAGGAGGAATCTTTGCAAATTCAAGAAACTCTTCAAGAGGAGTTGAAGACTCTGCAAACAGAGTTAAACAATGAAAGAGTAACTCGTGACGTTGAAGTGGTGAGTTTCATAACGAGTTTGATGAATCAGGATTAACATAAAAATTAAGTAATGTTTTGTTTCTTATCAGTTTGCTTTCATAAATGCATTATGAAACTATGCACTAAACAAAATGGCCGATAATCATCATACCAATACTAAAAGCACCAGCATACCTAGATTTTTTTTATAAGAAATACGGTTCATTCTAGTACTTGTAGAATCATTTAAGGAGTGAAGCTTCCACACGACGACGGAAACGTGTTAATAGAATTAGGTATATTTAAAAAAAAGTTAGCTTTCCTTCAAATAATTTCATCGCTTACAAAATCTTCCTTTATTGACACACACACACTCAAGAAATGGAAGAGGTTTCAAAGCTGTTTTAAAACTGATTGAGACGGAAAAGAAGTTATGTCGACCGGATGACTGTGTGTATTAGAGTGGTTCTTACAATTATAAAAAAATGTCGATATTAAATTTTCCAGGCTCCCAACCCATAATAATTAGGTACTCTTGAATGAATGAACTTATCTCAGAGTTTCTTCTTCTATTTTAGAGAATATTTAGGGGTTGCGCAGGATTAATAAAGTTTTGTATTTCGTGGGTACTTTTTTAAAATTTTATCAAACGCAAACTAAAATAAAGGATGACTAATAAAACAATATAAATGATGAATACTTTAAGAAAATAAACATAAATAATCTTCGCGGTATCTCAAATATGCTACCAAAATTTAAATAAATCTCCATGTAAAGTAGGATCATAAAACTAAGTGTTCTTTCCAAAAAAACCTAACATCCCAAAACATGATAAGCACAAACAATATATTCATATTACAAGAAAAAAAAAATATATATTTTTAATGTTACGAGAAACCAAAGCAACATATTTTCCATATTACAAAAAAAGTGTTATTGAATATTGGACTCAAGTGTGCATTTTCTGCTGTCAGGATATTTTCGACGATGATTAGCGACAACCTGCTTCAGATACTGCAGTTGCTCCTCCTCGTGAGTTAATCGTCAATTAAACTGTTCAATGAGGGCCACTGCTCGTTCAGCATTATCATTAACAACTTTTATACCTTTCACAATGCTACATGCATATTTGTAACTATCATGAACAGTCCAGAATACAGGATCTTCATTAAGGAATTCGTCTGAAATGTCCAAACTTCTGAAAAACTTAACCGAGTTTTTCGATGTTAAGTCAACAAGGCTGACCTGAGCATTGTGGAAGCGCGATCCGCTTTGGACAATCATCACTTCCTTCTTTGGTCCTCATGGCCTGAACCATCTCACGCTTAACGCTTACAGGAACGTCTTCGTCGAATAATGCAAGGGGCAGCATTTCCTCTGACAGATACCAGAGATGTGAGCTGAATTTTCTAATGGCAGCTTCTGCGATGATCCTATTTGGGTATCTTTGAAGTTTCTTAAGGAGAATAAGGTCTTCATGCGGAGCAGATACAGATACAGATAACAGAAACAGAAGCATGAAACCATGCTCTCATGTCAATTCGGACAGCAAAAAAAGAAATTTCGTTTAGGGCCCTTTTCTTCTTTGGTAGTTAGTTGAAATTGACTCTGAAACAACCATACCTTGATGGAGTAGAGAACCTTAGCCATCCATCGGGCGTGATGCATAGCTCCTGGAGTTTTAAAGCGAATTTCTTTCCATCCCAAGAGTTATGGCCCAAGAAAAGAAGTGCCAGCTCCAGGAATTCTTTGTAATCATCTCGAACTGTTCCTTCCTGTAGCATCTTGCAAGCAAAAGAAGTTAATGACCTCTTTTCTTCGTTGTCGATGTCATCTGCAGCCGTCTTATATCTGGACTGATCAATTTGAGGCCAAAACTTCTTGAAGCGCATTAATAAAGGTACTTGAGGGCCAGAAGGTGCTCCAAAATAAGACCCGAAAACAGCTCCAAACACCAATTCCATAATATGATGACGGCATGGAAAATGCAGGAGGTTTTTCCCTAGTTTTTGCTCGAGGATAACGCAAGTTCCTGCGCGATGGCCAGTATTTGAAGCGGTAGTGTCAAAACTCATCCCAACAACGGACTGCTCAAGCCCCCACGTTTGGAGCTGGTTCACAATAGCTTGAGATTGCTCTTCTCCTGTTCCGGAAGAGAGTTTTGGAACACCAAGGAGCTGACACGTGTCTTTGTTGGAGACCAAGACAGGGAGACGATGGACGTTGGCTTGACCAGTGAGGTCCGGGAGAATTTTTCCATCCCAATGAACAATGATAGGACAGTCAGTGTTAAACTCTTCCATTATATGTTGAGCCGTTAAAGAGCGATGCTGCTGTCTATACCGCCTCACACTAGAACGGTTAATAACTAGCTCCGATACGTCATGACCAAGTCCCTGTGCAGTAGCTGCCAACACGAAGCCTGCTGAGCGATCACTAACATTCGTGCGATCAAGGGTTGATGCTAGATTAGGAGTCATGATAGCGTTCGTTGCACATCGACGCTTTGGATGTGAAGAACCACCTGCTACTGCACCGAATTCTTCCTTCTCTGTACCCGATTCCTCGGCATCACTGGAAACTGCTGTTATTTTCACTGGAAGAGCTTTCCAAATGTGCAGTTGAGGTTTTTGCTTTGTCCCGGGAAGCCACAGCAGCCTGATATTCCGCTAATTTGAGCCCCGCTTGATAGCCGCTTCCTCCTTCCGAACAAGGACCATATCAATCCCAGCCATAGATCCTTTGCTACCAGGTTCTCTTTGAGCCAACAAGAAAGCTTGATCTTCAGGAAGTTTTATCATGGCAAGTGCGTTTTCATGAGCGATATCAAAAAGGTTTTTTAATTCTCTCGTGAATTCCTCTTCGTTCTTGATCTGCGTTTCTGACCACCACCTCATGCTTTTCTTTAGTCTATGCCACTTAACAAATAATTTATTTAACTTTTCCATTGAGTGGTCTGTGCGTTTGATGGGAATTCGCGCTCGATTCCAAAACTTTTCTACGTCCAGAAGTACCTCTTTCAAACTATCTTTTACAGTTCTTTTTTCATTTTGGTGAAGATGAAGGAATACTGATAACACATCACCATTCGAAGGCAATTTTACCCCTATAAGTTTGTCCTGCCAATGCTCCATTAGAAATGGGGGCGCCCGAGTGTTAGGTTTAATCTTTGACATTGTAAAAACTACTTAATAACGCTGAAATTAATAAAAATTCCGATTAGATAACACACAATAAAAGTCAGTAACCAAATAATGATCTCCGACTCATAATTGTTGATATTAATACATCCACAACATAAACAAAACTCCCATGATAATCCGCAGATATTCACTTTACCATGAGAATGGAATGCTTACTGAATTTATACGTGACTTGTTAGTGATGTACTTTCGATTAAGTAAATATCATACATGCAGACTATGGTGCCATTATATAATTATGAAATTAATAAATGATGACTTAAGTTTACGAAATGTTCATCACAATTAATAAGTGGAAGAATCTATTTTAATTTTTTAAAAGTTTATATATTTCTTGGTTACAGTATGTTCATTGAACTAATTGTAATAAAAATAACTATAAATAATGACATTGATAAAATAAATAACATATGTAATGTTTTAACTTGAACACGTTCATTAACCGCTACATGAAAAAACAAGAATTCAGTTTCCGACAGAACCGAACACACCAACGCACCAGGACAGACTGGGGCTCTTTTGTTGGGAAGTGCAACGGCTTTGCGCGACTACTTATAATAGAAGTAGGTTCACAAAAATTCTTCGTAAATGTCTTTAGTAGGAGTACAATCTTTTCTCGGGTTGGGAGCATGACAATTCAAAAGTTAATTTCTAAGGACCACCTTAAATTGTGTATATCTATCGGCAAAAAAATTGATCCATTTTTAAATTAGCTTGTGAAGGGTCGTAATGCTAGAAACTTTATGTAAAATAGTTTAAAACTACAGTAAGTTAAAACATAATTGTATCTAAAACACAAATGCTTTTTAACAGCATTTAGAGACTGACTCGGGAAATTTTGTTTCAGGCTACACTGAATATGAGAGAAAATGAATCTTCGAAGACTGTGGAAGCTCTTCGAGAAGAATTGAAATACCTCGAAGCACAACTAGAAGCTGATAAGGAAGAACATGAAATAGAAATGGTAAAACCAGTAGTTAGTTTTACTTTGCTCATTAGTACTGGGAACTCGCCCGTTACCTTTTGGTGTGCTGGTCCAAACACCAAGCTTAACCCTCTTAGTTCGAATAAAAGTTCTAGATGGTGTTTTTTATAGTTTAACTTAATAGTTTGATTGTTTATCGTTCTTCCTCAAACTTCACAAATTTAATGACAATTTTGGAGTAGGTAGACAACTGTTAAATGCACAAAATTACTTAGGTAGGCCCTAAATACTGGCTTCCTAAAAATTCTCATATTTGTTTTAAAAAACTTCAAAGCAGCATTATTAAGCAGTACTCTCTATTAATTACTAGTTCCATTTTTAAAAATTAAAACATTAATAATAAAAATTTAGAAGTTTGGAAATTTTCATAGGAAAAAGTAGCCTCTGAGCGTTAGCCGGTGCTAGACAATTGCGATTATGTGCGCAAGTATTTCCCGCAGCATTGAATAGAGACTGAATTTGGTGGGACACTTAAATATTTCAAAACAAAGTAGTTTAAATTCACAAACTGAGTTATTCTGTATCCTACGATGCCTTTGGAAGCAAGGACAACTTCAGGAAAATCTCTTATTCCGTTCTGCATGACGAGCTTTTGTTTACTAATGTTATCTTGTCGCTTTACTTTCGTCTGACGGGCACATACTTTAAAATATTTCCATATACTGTATTTGATTTTTGTGCCAATATCAGATTTCTACATTTCTAAAATCTGCATTAAAATAAGTTAGTACAGTAATTAAGAAATTTATTGGTTGATCATGTAAGCTCAACGTTATAAAAAGGGGTGCTTCATGGTGGTGAATCCAATTTTTGGGTACTTTAGGGTAGTTTTACTCTAAATAACGCCTTCACAGTCAATTTCTAAGGAAAATTTTACGGAAGTACGAAAAAAACGCAGCAACTTCAAATCACTAGATATCCGGCACATCCGTAGTTATGACCAATACAACCGTTTTGCGTTTATTATTAAAACAAAAAATTTATTCCGGAAAGAAGTTCGCCTAAAATCCAAACTTTTCTGAACTAAACTTGACATGTACCAATTGTTGTTCTCGAGAAAGTCATTTGTTTTGAAGATAATTATAATTTGAGGTAACCTAGTTGATATTCTCTCGGATTATACCGATGGTGTTTCTATTATCAGATCATAATTTAAATGGAATTGATATACTGTAATTACTAGCTACCCTCATTTTCCTTACTTGATAACGATGTTATAAACAGTATCAGCGATAAAATAATTCGAAACTCTATTATCGTCATAGCTCTTTATTCTGATAAGGGTGAAAGTGCTAACTCTAAGGTAAGGGATATCAACCTTTCGTCTACCGCGTACCCCTTTTACATTGTCGGTGCTACCCACGTTACCCCCTGAAAGGATGAACTCGTAGAAGGGCTACGTCGTGGCCAATGTCGTAACACCGCTTGACGGAGATCAGCGAAGTTAATCGACATTGGGTCTGGTTAGTAGTTGGATGGGAGACCGTCCTCCGCGCCCAGATTATGTAGCAACCCGTGGTTCGGATCCCACGTAAAGCTGTAGGTCCCCTCCGTCATATGACCTTAGATGTTGCGAAGGAGGTTCAACAACCCCAATTAAAAAAAAAAAAATTCATAGAAAATACAAGAATGACATCGTTACGTGTATTAATAATGTTCATAACTCTACAAATATAATAATAATGACCCAGGCGTACCCCAGGTTGAAAACCCCTGCTCTAGGGACTTGTACGCAAAGGAAGGTACAGGATGCCCAGTGTTAAGTATTTTCTCTATTTATAGAGACAAAAATCTAAATTGATTGAGGACAACTTGACGGAGACTAAAAACTCGTTATCATCCCTTACGGTTGAGAAAGAAATGATACGGATGGAGTTACAGGTAGGAATAGTTAATACTTTAATTTTAGGAAAGGATTAATATTTCCATCTTGCTTTCATCGAAATTTTTTTTCCCATTTCAGAAGGAAAAGCTATTACAGATGCCTTTTAAATGGGCAACGATTGGTTATTGCATTGCAACTCGCTAATTCTAAATTTAATGTATCTTATTGCGAGTATTAAACGTAAACATACTCTTTAAGTAAACATTGGGAACTAGTATCATTACCAAAGACATACTAAAATTATTGTAGGAGACTTAGTTATTAAAAGAGCAAAAGCAGATCGCTATTGTTCAAAAACTGACTAACAAAAATCCAATAGCAAAGAGCTATGGAACACTGAAGAATTCAATTAACACAAAAAAGGTGAAAAATCCTTTATCCTCCCTCACCTTAGTGATCCCAAGGACATAGCCAGTTTATTAACCATCTTCTTTGCCAATATCAGCTCCAATACTACACTGCGTTCGCACTTATTAAGCATATTACATTTTCTCCAATATTTTCAAAAGTTTTTTCCCCGATTTCAATGAAATTTGTTGCAAATAATCACTATATATAGCAGCATTGATGGTATTCATTTCGATAAAATATTTTGATAATTAAAATAATTATCATTTTATTGAAAAATATGTAAAATATTGTGTTCCGAATTATTAAGCAAGTATTCTATTTACGGATCTAAATGGTGAAAATGGGTAAGAAGAAGGATTTAACATTAACTGAGAAAAGAAAAATAGTCAAGTTACTCGCTGAAAATATAAAATCTATTGAAATTGCGAAGCAGTTTGGCAGAGCTTATCGAACTGTAAACAAGTTTGTAGCGGAGGGTACCAAACTGAGGCAGCGAAGTGATAAAGGAGCCATAAGAAAAGTGACAAGGCGGCAGATATCTGTAATCAAGCGCAAACTGCAAAGCATCCATTGTCCAAACTCATTTTCCTTTGATTCAATCCTACCGAATATCTCTCTAGTAATAAAATATCTGAAAACAATGATTTTGACAGGTAATTAGTGTCTGATAAAATTACAATCCCACTCGGTAAACTAATGAATTGAATGAATCGGTAACACCAGGTAATATCTAAATTGTACAAAAAATATTGAAAAATATCGAAACTGTATGCAAGTTGTATTCTTTTTCTGCATAAAGGGGTTATTTTTGCTTTATTTTAGTTCGATAATTTTTTATTTCAGAGCACAATAAGTCTTAAAAAAGAAGAAACCACGAGGTCTCAGACTCTGCAAAAAGAGTTGGGAACGCTGCAGAAGCAGCTGAAGAATCTTCGAGACCTTCACAAAACTGAAATGGTATTAACATCTTTGATTTACGAATTTCTTTTCTCACTTTAACTTTGAAACTGTTTTGTGGTTATATTAGAACACTGATGTTTTATATAGCTTTTAAATTTACATTCTGACTACCACATTATCACTGTGTTATTGCGTAACGGCAGACTATTCTATTCCTCTTTCGGAAACTTGTGCTGCTTCAGAAGAAACTAATGAAGTAGGCCGTGTGCAGACAGAATGCCGGCAGTCAAAATGACGAATGGACAAAATGTCGACAATTTAGAAAATTGTAAACATTTGTTAGGAAAATCCAAAAAGTTATTATGGTTTGAACTTTTAGAGAATAAATAAAAAAATAATGATGGGTGAATTCTTTGTTTTCACTGTAAATGATAAAAAATGGATGGTTTATTTTAATAAAACTTTAATTTAAAAACTATAAATTACGAGCTATTTCTCTTAGGTACGACAACCCACTGGATTCATTATAAGTGGCATATACTTTTTTAATACGCTCATTTATTTTCCTGCATTTTTTATGTATTCTTGTAACATTGGCGCCAAGAGATATTTGTTCTAGGGTTACTTCTGTTAGGTTAGGTTAGGCACAAAAATAAGATTAGCTTACCTTTATACCTCTGAAGAGCGAAAGCTCCAGATTCTAGGTTAAGCAAAACCATCGAGGGGTTGGATCTGGGCGGAGCTTTCAGAGTCCAACCAACCGTTGGTTAAGGCCGCAATGTTCCCTCTAATTTTTTTTAGTCCGTGTGCGCAAGAAATTTTCGTTGTGCATACATTTAGATTCATGGTGAAAAATTGTGCAAACTTTTCTGAGCGCTATTATCTTCAAAATGAAATATATATAAATATTTAATACTTAATAAATATTATTTCCATAAGGTGATAGCTTCATCATTACGGTACTATTACATGGATATTAAAAAACTGTTTACAATATTATATATTCTTAAAAAAGAAAACATTTTATCCATTCTAAAAATATGAATAAAATAAAAAAATAGTAAAATAAAATTCAACAAAATAAAGAAATAAAATAAAAATAACATTAATTGAAAATGACTATTTTAGTTATCATTTCTCAAAACAATTTTTAGCATTTAGCAATTTAAAATAGACTATCAAGATTAATACATGATTTTATCCATTCACAAAATAGGAATAAAATAAAAAATAATAAAATTCAATAAAATAAAATATAATCAAAATAACATTAAATGAAAGTGTCTTTCATTTAAGTATGATTGAGATTTCTCCCTACGATCTTTAGCACTTGCCCATTCCAAATAAACTCTATGAAGATTAATACATCCGTCATCCTTCAGGTAACATTTAATTCGCATGAGCATGTCCAAATGATTTTCTTTCAAGCGGTTTCTTAATTTGTCCTTTATAGAATTCATTAAACTGAAGCCACGCTCACAGTCCACACTAGATGCTAGGAAAGTTCCCCCAATATCCATCAACTTTTTTAGCAAGGTCACAAAATTGTTCATTTTGGAGGGCGAATGTCACCATATCATCAAAGTTTTTAACCAGCTTACTTTTTATTTTCTCGCATACAACAAATTTAAAATCATTGTACTGTTCGATTATAGTAGAACTTTCACCAAGAAAATCTGCATATTTTGCACACAAAACTTTAACATGCTCAATGCCAAAGTCAAAGTCTTTCTGTAAAATAACCGAGCAATCAAAGGCAGACCATTCTTTTACTTAATTTTCAGGAAACCTGTCTTCCAAATGGGCATGATACGCTTGAGCCTGTGCGCATTTTATTTTGCTGTGTGCGCGGGTTTCACGACTCGTGTGCGCGCGCGCACGCGCACACCTTAGAGGGAACATTGGTTAAGGGATTTCAATGCAATGCATTTTTCATAGAAAATGAAGTAAGAAATTACAAATTTTGTCCCTTTGGCATTTTGTCCATTCGGCAATTTGTCTGTCGGCATTTCGACTTTCGGCATTCGGTCCGAGCACCGAAGTAGGCAACTATCTTAATGGAAATGTATTTTTAAATCAAGTTTATTATTGTATTTTAGACAGAATTATAAACTAGGCTTAGAGTCTATCATTTTTTATTTATTAATGAAGATGCAATCAGACCAGACATTGTCTGGACTACTTTTTCAATTTTTCTGAGTATATAGTGAGAGTTTTCGCCAAACCATTGACAAAATAAATAGTTTCACAATTTTTGTTTTAGTTTTAACATTAATTGTGAAACTGGACTATTTACTTTATTTAATTAATTTGACCTTGACCTTAAGCTTTAGGCTTTACTGGGCTCTTTATTAAAAATAAAATTTATTATTAATAATACATAAAGCATGAATAAGAATTATTAATTACAGTATGTATTAATCTTAAATAATTTATTATTATTATTATTATTATTATTATTATTATAATATAAAACAAAGACAAAGCCAATATTGAAGGCATGATACTAATACCGGGTGTACATAAAGTCAGGATCTATTTTTGTGAAGCACTTGGAAATTATATGGAATTCAATCATAAAATGATAAAGTGGTAACATTTATTAAATAATTAAGAGTAGGATTCGACGTGACGCCCATCAGTATCCCTGCACAGCTCAAATCGTTCCGCAGCATTTCTAAACACATTCTGGAGCATTTTCGGGGTTATGTTATCTGCAGCAGTTCGTATACGTAAGTTTTCAAGACTCGTAATCTTCGTCTGATAGACGTGCGATTTGATAAAGCCCCATGCAAAGAAATCTAAAGGGGTTAAATCTGGTGATCTCGCTGGCCAAGGTCTGTTGCTTCCGCGTCCGATCCAGCGATTTGGAAAACGTCCATTTAGATAATCCTGAACAATTTTGGCATAGTGACAAGGAGCACCATCATGTTGATAGACGACGGTACTAACAATCCTATCCCCGTCGTCTATCAACATGATGGTGCTCCTTGTCACTATGCCAAAATTGTTCAGGATTATCTAAATGGACGTTTTCCAAATCGCTGGATCGGACGCGGAAGCAACAGACCTTGTGTCGCGAGATGACCAGATTTAACCCCTTTAGATTTCTTTGCATGGGGCTTTATCGAGTCGCACGTCTATCAGACGAAGATTACGAGTCTTGAAAACTTAGTATACGAACTGCTGCAGATAACATAACCCCGCAAATGCTCCAGAATGTGTTTAGAAATGCTGCGGAACGATTTGAGCTGTGCAGGGATACTGATGGGCGTCACGTCGAATCCTACTCTTAATTATTTAATAAATGTTACCACTTTATCATTTTATGATTGAATTCCATATAATTTCCAAGTGCTTCACAAAAATAGATCCTGACTTTATGTACACCCTGTACTATATAGGCCGTGGGCTAGATATTTCAAACTGGGCGGCATTTCTCATCAGAACTCTCTTCATTTGGATTTTCCTCCAGTATATCTACTAGACTTTGTGGCCTAATTGTTTGCTTTAATATGTAATAAGAATAATGTTCGGATAATACGTTTCTGGCACAATTTGCGACTTAACTGTGTGAAATAAGCATAAAACTTACTTATGTAAATCCTGATTATTCGGTTACGACTGGATAAAAGTTAACAACCTGGCGACATTTCATCACTCAATGCAAAACCAATGCTTTCGCAAACACCAGGGTACCATTAGACCGAAATAAAAATGCAAAACCAGATACATTTGAATTAACAATTGTCCAATGGCTCGAGTGCAGGGGGTTATCAACGTAAATAAAAACACCAATGAATGCTAAAGCGTTGTGCGTTTCCCTCGGGTGATGAAATGTTATTAACTTCTATCCTTCTGAACCAAATGGTCAGTTCCCAAGTTTCCGAGTCAGAGAGCCCAGGTTCGAGTGGTGGTGGAAGATAAATTTTGTTGTAATATCATAAGCACACCGGACAAAAAATTAGTCACCCCTAATAGCACCGAGAGTAGGAAGTTCAAGGTCACACAGAGGGCGCTGATGTAGCATTGGTAAGTGACAAGTAGCGGTGACGTAGCACACAGGATCAGATCTGTTTCGTGAGGTGGTGAAGAACAAAGTGTGTGTTGGATATAGTCTGCAAAATGGGTCGTGAGGCAGACGTTACTCAGTGGCAAAAAGGAGCCATCGTGTTTGGCAGAGCCCACGGACACAAAATGTCTGAAGTAGCCCAATTTGTTGGTGTGTCAACGCGTACTGTCCAGCGAGTTTACAAAGAAAGAGTGGTGTAGTTCGCAATCAACTGACAATCGACGGCGTAACTGTGGCCGGAAAACAATTCTCGACAATAGGGGCCGCCGCCATGTTTCTCGTCTAGTAACTGCAAATCGTTTTCAAACCAGAGAACAATTGCTCCAAGAAACCAATGAGGTTCTCCAGCGACCAATTTCCGAACGGACATTGCGACGAGAACTGCATGCGATGGACATCTGGAGCAGGGTACCACGGAAGAGGCCGCTGTTAACAGCAAGTCACAAATTGGCACGTTATAAATGGGCTCAGGGGCACAAAAACCGGACTGCGGCAGATTGGAAACGTGTAATTTGGTCCGATGAGTCCCGTTTTTGTTTGTTCTCCAATGATGGGAGGCGACGAGTACATCGCAGGTCCAATGAAGCCTTTAATCCTGAATGCGTCGAAGGTGTTGTTCAGGCTGGAAACAGAAAGTGAAGCGCAGGAATAGACACCCACGGACTCTGGCGGAACTTCGGGACCGGCTGATGAACGAGTGGCAGCAAATCGATGTTCAGTACATGCACAACCTCGTAGAGTCTCTGCCTCGCCGGATTCGTGCGGTTATCAAGGCCAGAGGCGCCGTCACACGTTATTAGGTACATTCTGAGAGGGGTGACTAATTTTTTGTCCGGTGTGCTTATATACATATATAAAATGTGTGTAATTTTTTCCCCCTCTTCTTCCGACTTCGCTGACGATTCTCTTGTAAATTCATCATGTTTATGCATCCCACGACTGAAATTTCCAGTGACGAAACGATCCCAATTGTTGGTCATCTATAACTAAAGATTTGCAAAAAGTTTGTTTTTGTGGGTGCGAACCCTTCTGATCCGTTTTTTCAACTTCAGAGTTTCAATATAACGTGCGGAGTTGACTACTGTACCTCTTTTCGTAAAGTCTTCAAGAACAACAACAACACTGATATCCCAAAAAACATTCATCGTCACTTTTCCAGCCGATTTTTGAACTTTGAATTATTTTGTTGCAGTGAACTTTTGTGCCGATATTCCATGATTGACTTTTATTTTCAGGGTCATAATGGTGAACCCGCGTCTCGTCTCCTGTCAATGCTGTGCACAAATTCATCTTCATTTTCGAAGCGCTGCAAATTTTCTTCGCAAATGCGTACTGTCTCAGTTTTCATCTCGGCAGTGAGCATGTGAGGCACCCATCTGGCGCAGACCTTTCGGTAATCGAGACTATCGATAATGTGTCCCACTCGCTCTTTGGAGATATCGAGCATGGCAGCAATTTCATTTTGTTTAATGCGACGACTTCCACGAATCAGTTCGTCAACGTAGTTCCGATGAGAATCATCGGTTGCCGTTACAGGCCTTCTACTTCGCGGTTTGTCTCGCAAATCTTCTTGCCTTGCTTCTTCTCCTATACACTGCCTCGTCCAATATCGAACGGTATTCGCATCAACACACTGTTTGCCGTACACAGCTTGCATTCGCCGATGAATGTCTATAGGAGCAACACTTTCCGCGGTCAAAAATTCGATTACGGCACATTGCTTGAAGCGAACGTCTTTACTCCTTTCCATTGTAATCGATACTGAACCAACGTGTGGAATGAGTGTAGGTTATAACACAAAACCGGTTTTATCTGGTTAACTCTACACAATCTGGAATGGGGTGGGGATATTAAGTTGTCGGTTAAATTTGCCTGATGCCAATTAATCGGTACACCACTAGTCGTAATGAAGGGTTTTTCAATGTTGAATTGAATCATTTGTCATTGAATTTTGGTGCCCATTCCTGCAATTTAGTTTGTATCGTTCGACGGATGGTGTGTTATACAACAGTGCCTTTCTTCGTCTCGAATGTTATAGTTATGACCTTCCTTGTCCGCTGGGAAAATATTTGAAATCTGAGTAATACCCTTTATTTTGAAGTATATTATTATAATGCTTCGCGTAACGACGACACCGAAGTTAAGCAACATTGGGTCTGGATAATTGAATGAGCGACTCTCCTCTGCTTTCAACCCGTTTTCACGTTAAGATGGAAGTAAAATCATGTAGTTAGATTTAGCAGCAACTTTTTTTTTTTCTTTTTTCATTCTCGAAGAGCAATGAATGGAAAGATGTTTTGGTTTTCAAAGTCCTTGAATTTTGGTAAAGTTTGTACGTATTTTCGCAGTCTGAAAAAGTGAAACTCGACGAAGAGAAGATGAGAGATGCCCAAAACACCTTTGAATCTTGTCTGACTGAGAAAGAAAGGGAGTTGGAAGAAATCAAGGTACGTTAATGTAGTCCATCTGTATAGAGTACTTCAAAGTTTGTCTTAACTACTGAAGTGTATCAGGATACTTAGTTTCACCCTTTTATAATGCTCCTGGCTTTGGTTTTTAGAAAGTGCATTTTCTCAGCCATTTTTAATTCTCTTTTGAAAGTACTGCAAAATTTTTATTTTCCTTCATTTGCATTGTTTAGGGATGTTTAAATACTTTTAGAAGGAAAACGTGTCAAAGTTAAGCCGTTTTGCTTTATGAAGTTAAAAAGGGACAAGAAATTTATTTTTAAAGATAGAATTTTGTTTTTGCGTTTCTCACATCAATTTTTATACTTTACAATCTACGATTATGATAGTCGGTTTCAAAAGTCGAGACACGCTGAAACTAGGGCATGGTTAATTAATCATTTTTAGGAAAAGTGATGAATGATGAAATTTTCTAGTTAGTCAATGATTAACTAATTAAAAATTTAGATGCTTCTGAAAAGAGTAAGAAAGAGCTTTATTGTTTCTATTGCGTGAAATAAGACCGAAGAAAACATTTCGCTTGAACATTTAGTTTGTTTTAGTTCAAGAAATCAGGCATGGGCGGATTAGGCAGTTTATACACCGTCTGCCAAAAAAAAAAAGGGTTCACTATAAAAACAGTGTTTCCCTTCTGTTTCAACAATTTTCTTCAATCTTGGACGAAATTCATCAATGGTTCGATCGATCTGCTCCTGTGGTATCTCTTCCCACTTCTCCACAAGAAACTGACACAAGTGATCAATATTTCTCACCCTGCTCCTGTAAACTCTGTGCCAAATTTTCCCAGATTCTCCATAGTCAACAAGGTTCAAGTCAGGACTGTTAGGTGGCCAATTTTGGGGTTCAAGTAATTCTGGGACATTATTTTTTAAGTATTCCACAGTTGCTATTGCTGTATGGGACGTTGCTCCGTTTTGCTGAAAAAGATAACCACCGTTGGCCAGATTTTGCAGTTTGGGAAGCATGTTTCGCAGCAGAGTATTTGGGTAGTACTCGGCATTGACTTTTACACCAGGCTCACTAAAATGAATGGATGTTTTTCCAAACTTTTTAATATGCCAACTGACACCATGACACTAGCTGAGAAATTACTTCTGGTTGCAAAAAGCCTGCTATCGGGTATTTCATTCTTATTGGACGTGCGAGTAAACTCTGTCATTTTGATTGTTCCGAGGTGGCTCCACAGTGAATCTCTCTCCATCAGTGAAAAAAGCCTTTGAAAGTTCATCACATATTACTCGCCGTAAGATTTGTTTTGGTCTTTGAACTCGTTTCTGCTCATCAGTTTAAGTAATTTTTTGCCCGTCCACTCTTTTGAAAGGTTGTAGTTGAAGATCTTGTTTAATTATGCGTCTCACACTAGTTTCTGATAATTGTAACTTTTGATATGCGAGCTGGTGTCATATGGGTTCCTGGTTGGTTTTCCCGACTTAATAAACGTTCTTTGACGTCGTCAGTATTGTCTTGTATGCGAACAGTTTTTGGTCGCCCACTTCCCTCTCTCTCTCTCCTTTTGATATCCTTAGTCTCGTCAATTTTCTTTAGAAGCTTTCCCAAACCACCAAGAGTCCATCCTTTGTTGTGGAATTCGGAGAGTAGTTTCGTTCGTCCATATCCCCTTTCTAGTCTATAATGCTTAATTATAATCTTATCTTCCTATGAAAATGGCATATTCATTATATTTTATAACCCTGCCAAAGATAAAAATCGTATATTAGAATTTACAAAAGTGAAAATGGAAATAAAGGATTCTTGATTAATTTGTCAAGCATCAGTTGTAGTATTATTAGAGAAATATTTAATAAATCGTTATTTTCGATAGCTTCGAACTGAAATTTGGTTTACAGGCAGGGTGGCAAAAACCCAGGTTTTTCACAAAAACTCAACCCAACTGGGTTTTTGATGGGTTGAAATTTTTTTTAGGAAGGTTCGATAATTATGTAGTGCCTAATATATCTATTATTTTAATTTATTTATCTAATCCACAATATATACTGTATTAAAAAGACATCTTTATTTCACAAACTTCAGATATGAGAGGTAATATTGACATATTAGAATTTTCTCCATTATAATTTTAGATCTTTCCTTTATTTTTTAACAGCAGATTTCAGTTTTATTTAGACCTAACTCAAATTAAAATTTTTAAGATGCCAAACTCAAAAGAGTTATAGAGGTGGAAGATCTAAAGCTAGCGAATGGGACGAGGTGACTTTATTAAGTGATCAGCCTACTAGAGTACTATGCAATTATTGCAAAGAAAGTATCACTCGAAAAATTGAGAGAGTGAAACATCATCTAGAGAAATGCAGTAAAAGAAAAGTGGAATGTTTTGAAAATGAGGCAAGAGGTATGCCGAGACTCGAATTTGGAGCATCAGTTGAAACTGATTCACTTCCTCCAACTTTGGCTTCTGGCAAAGATGATCCAAAGATTATAAGTGAAAATGTGCCTGAAATGAGTGACTTCAGTGCAGGTTCTTCATCATCCACATTCTGTCATTCAACACCAATAAAGCATAAAAGGCTTTATCAATTACACCATTTGTGGTAAGAACGACTGTGGACCAAAAGGAAGAATGAGATTTACAAGTTGCAAGGTTTTTTTTTTCAGCTAACATACCCTTCAACGTTTTAGAAAATAAAGAATAACTATTTCAATGCCGAACGAATGAATCACGAAAGTAGCTTCAGCCTTCCCGTGGAACTGCGTACTTAACAGTTCCAGATTTTGTTCGAAACGCTTGAAACCTCGGTGGCGGACGTATGAAGAGCGAGTCAGAATCGCGGGTTTAAGAGGATCCAAAGCACTGTGGACAGAGCAGTACCGATTTGTTTGTTTGACGTGGTAGTTGTGTTGCTGTATCGTTTGCTAATTCGAAATTTAATTTCCGAATTGCATTTATCAATGATTCGTTATCATTTATTTTTTGTCGTGAGATTGAAGTTAATTATATAATAATTGGATTATTTACAATATATAGCTTTCATTTCTTAGAATATTTTTTCGCTCAGAATAAAAACAGAAGAATGGAATTTGTTTATAAATAAAATTTTTGGCAAATTCGAAATTACCCGTTAAGCGTAAGTACCCTATAATTGATTTTATGATACTATTTTACTTATTTTTATGACTGAGTAGTTATCTATTTATCTATTCGACTTTCTCTCTCTCTCATATATATATAATCGACACAATTGTTCGCAATTTCTGAGGCAGCACCCCCATAACTGAAAGTCACGAGCCGCCACTGGATATGAACCACCAAACATGAAAAGGTTGGCATCTGATCTGTTAATAAAAGTTAATGATGAAGTAATCCATGAAATGAAGAATAACCTTAATCTTGATGATTGTACCATTACCCTTATACAAGATGGCTGGAGTTCAGTAGGTAATGATCCTATTATTGCGCACAGTATTCATAATGGAAAAAAGCCATATCTGATTTCAGCAGTAGATGCTGGAAGTACAAAAAGGACTTCATTCACTTCAACCGCTTCTGAATCTTCCATACCATTTTTTCATTCTACCCCAGCCAAGAAAACGCAAGGTCAGATAATGCCATATGTGGTTAGAACAACTGTAGATCAAAAAGAACAACTAGATTTGCAAATGGCCAGATTTTTCTTTTCAGCAAATATTCTATTTGTAGTTGTAGAGAATAAAGAATTTATTAAATGGGTCCAAAATTTAAGACCAGGCTATTGTCCTCCAAGCAGAAAAAAAATTATCTGATGACTCGCTAATCAAAGTGAATAAAGAAGTAGGTACTGGATTCAATGAAAAAAGACTTAGTCAATTCTACTGTAACTTTAATTCAAGATGGTTGGAGCAATGTGTCAAATGATCCAATAATTGCCCATAGTGTTCACAATGGGTGCAAATCCTTTTTAATAACACTTCAATTTTTCATAATCTTTATTTACATATTGCATAATTTAAGAATTGTTTTATAAGTGAGCTTACTTGAAATAATCAACATGCCAAATCATTCTAATTAGCTACAATTGAACAATGTAGCAATCAGAAAAATTTCAATTATTTTAAAATAAACATCTCACAACAAAAACCCACTGAAAATTCCAGTGGGTTTTGGGTTGGGTTTTTGGGTGCCAACCCTGTTTACAGGTAGATGTTTTATGCGTCTTTTACGTGTATAAGTTTCATACTGCTTGTTTGAAAAATGTTGATTCCATTGATGTTTTTAGAGTGAACCCTTTTTTTTTTATGGCAGACGGTGTACATGCAAAAAGGTGCCAATTTCAAATGATACATTACAAAATTTAAGGTAAAATGATGCTGAAATTATGAGGAAAATTAACCATTTCCCATCATTTTCTAAAAAAAAAATATTTTTTTTAATTATTGATTAATTAATGATTAAATTCGAAACCATGATTAACTGATTAATCAGAACCATGCCCTAGCTGACACCACCCTTAGAGCACGATGTTATTTTGTATAATTCCAAACCTATCCATAAATTGGCCTATCTCTTCAAATATCCAGCGAAGGCTTTTAAAATTTGAATCGGCAAGTTTTGCAGTTGTTAATTTAAATTCACTTTCATTATAACCCCTTTTTTCATTGTAAATATTGTGAAATGGTCAATTTTTCATCATTTGAAAATTTTTTATAACGGCCTTGTAGATCATTTGGTGTAGTGTGTTCATTATCTACTGATGACAGTATCTATTCAGATTTATATTTTATATTTTGGCCCAGTTAACCCTGAAGGAGGAATCTTTGCAAATTCAAGAAACTCTTCAAGAGGAGTTGAAGACTCTGCAAACAGAGTTAAACAATGAAAGAGTAACTCGTGACGTTGAAGTGGTGAGTTTCATAACGAGTTTAATGAGTCAGGATTAACATAAAAATTAAGTAATGTTTTGTTTCTTATCAGTTTGCTTTCATAAATGCATTATGAAACTATGCACTAAACAAAATGGCCGATAATCATACCAATACTAAAAGCACCAGCATACCTAGATTTTTTTTATAGGAAATACGGCTCATTCTAGTACTTGTAGAATCATTTAAGGAGTGAAGCTTCCACACGACGACGTGGTATATTAGGTATATTTAAAAAAAAGTTAGCTTTCCTTCAAATAATTTCATCGCTTACAAAATCTTCCTTTATTGACACACAGTCAAGAAATGGAAAAGGTTTCAAAACTGTTTTAAAACTGATTGAGACGGAAAAGAAGTTATGTCGACCGGATGACCATGTGTATAACATCACTGTATATCTATCGGCAAAAAATTGATCCACTTTTAAATTAGGTTGTGAAGGGTCGTAATGGTAGAAGCGTTATGTGGAATAGTTTAAAACTATAGTAAGTTAAAACATAATTGTATCTAAAACACAAATGCTTTTTAACAGCATTTAGAGACTGACTCGGGAAATTTTGTTTCAGGCTACACTGAATATGAGAGAAAATGAGTCCTCGAAGACTGTGGAAGCTCTTCGAGAAGAATTGAAATACCTCGAAGCACAACTAAAAACTGATAAGGAAAAACATGAAATAGAAATGGTAAAACTAGTAGTTAGTTTTACTTTGCTCATTAGTACTGGGAACTCGCCCGTTACCTTTTGGTGTGCTGGTCCAAACACCAAGCTTAACCCTCTTGGTTCGAATAAAAGTTTAAGATAGTGGTTTTTTTATAGTTTAACTTAATAATTTGATTGTGTTTATCGGTCTTCCCCAAACTTCACAAATCTAATGACAATTTTGGAGTAGGTAGACAACTGTTAAATGCACAAAATTACTTAGGTAGGCCCTAAATACTGGCTTCGTAAAAATTCATATTTGTTTTAAAAAACTTCAAAGCATTATTAAGCAGTACTCTATTAATTACTAGTTCCATTTTTTAAAATTAAAACCTTAATAATTAATAATCAAAATTTAGAAGTTTGGAAATTTTCATAGGAAAAAGTAGCCTCTGAGCTTTAGCCGGTGCTAGACAATTGCGATTTTGTGCGCAAGTTTTTCCCGCAGCATTGAATAGAGACTGAACTTGGTGGGACACTTAAATATTTCAAAACGAAGTAGTTTAAATTCACAAACTGAGTTTTTCTGTATCCTACGATGCCTTTGGAAGCAAGGACAACTTCAGGAAAATCTCTTATTCCGTTTTGCATGACGAGCTTTTGTTTACTAATGTTATCTTGTCGCTTTACTTTCGTCTGACGGGCACATACTTTAAAATATTTCTATATACTGTATTTGATTTTTGTGCCAATATCAGATTTCTACATTTCTAAAATCTGCATTGAAATAAGTTAGTACAGTAATTAAGAAATTTATTGGTTGATCATGTAAGCTCAACGTCATAAAAAGGGGTGGTGAATCCAATTTTTGGGTACTTTAGGGTAGTTTTACTCTAAATAACGCCTTCACAGTCAATTTCTAAGGAAAATTTTACGGAAGTACGAAAAAAACGCAGCAACTTCAAATCACTAGATATCCGGCACATCCGTAGTTATGACCAATACAACCGTTTTGCGTTTATTATTAAAACAAAAAATGTAATTCCAGAAAGAAGTTCGCCTAAAATCCAAAATTTCTATACTGAACTTAGCATGTACCAACCCTTATTCTCGAGAAAGTTATTTGTCTTGAAGATAATTATAATTTGAGGTAGCCTAGTTGATATTCTCTCGGATTATACCGATGGTGGTTATATTATCAGATCATAATTTAAATGGAATTGATATAATTGCTAG
Organism: Bathynomus jamesi; assembly: GCA_023014485.1. Classification (NCBI taxonomy): domain Eukaryota; kingdom Metazoa; phylum Arthropoda; class Malacostraca; order Isopoda; family Cirolanidae; genus Bathynomus; species Bathynomus jamesi. The sequence continues at coordinate 149,135 of JAJOZX010001644.1, read as the reverse complement.
CTACCCCCATTTTCCTTACTTGATAACGGTATATAAACAGAATCAGCGATAGAATAATTCGAAACTATTATCGTCATAGCTCTTCATTCTGATAAGCGTAAAAGTGTTAACTCTAAGGCAGGGGATTTCAACCTTTCGTCTACAGCAGTGGTTCTTAACCTTTTTACTACCATGCCCCCTCTAGGAATTGGTCCTTCCCTCCACGCCCCCCTTCAATCAAAATAACATTCTCAATAACTTCTCAATATTAGCCCATGCTCTCGTTAAGAAAATAACAAATACAATTAGAGAAATTCCTGTTTCTAGGGGGGCGCGCCCCCCCGGTTAAGAACCACTGGTCTACAGCGTACCCCTTTTTACATTGTCTGTGCTACCCACGTTACCCCCTGGAAGGATGAATTCATAGAAAATACAAGAATGACATCCAGTTACGTGTATTAATGTTCATAACTCTACAAATATAATAATAATGACCCAGGCGTATCCCAGGTTGAAAACTCCTGCTCTAGGGACTTGTACGCAAAGGAAGGTACAGGATGCCCAGTGTTAAGTATTTTCTCTATTTATAGAGACAGAAATCTAAATTGATTGAGGACAACTTGGCGGAGACTAAAAACTCGTTATCATCACTTACGGTTGAGAAAGAAATGTTACGGAAGGAGTTAGAGGTAGGAATTAGCTAATGCTTTAATTTTAGGAAAGGATTGATATTTCCATCTTGCTTTTATCGAGATTTTTTCCCCATTTCAGAAAGAAAAGCTATTACAGATGCCTTTTAAATGGGCAACGATTGGTTATTGCGTTGCAACTCGATAATTCTAAATTTAACGTATCTTATTGCGAGTATTAAACGTAAACATACTCTCTAAGTAAATATTGGGAACTAGTTCATTACTAAAGACACATACTAAAATTATTGTAGGAGACTTAGTCATTAAAAGAGCAAAAGCAGATCGCTATTGTTCAAAAATTGACGAACAAAAATCGAATAGCAAAGAGCTATGGAACACTGAAGAATTCAATTAACACAAAAAAGGTGAAAACAAATCTTTTGTCCTTCTCCCTCACGCAAGGCGGAAATTCTTAGTGATCCCAAGGACATAGCGAGTTTATTAACCAGCTCCTTTGCCAATATCGGCTCCAATAGGTACTACAGTTTCGATTTCAAATACCGACACTCGGTACCGACAATACATGTCACAACCCACTCCAAACTCATTTTCCTTTGATCCAATCATACCGAATATATCTCTAGCAATAAAATATCTGAAAACAATGATTTTGACATGTAATTAGTGTCTGATAAAATTACAATCCCACTCGGTAAACCAATGAATGAATCGGTAACACCAGGTAATATCTAAATTGTACAGAAAAATATCGAAACTGTATGCAAGTTGTATTCTTTTTCTGCATAAAGTGGTTATTTTTGCTTTATTTTAGTTCGATAACTTTTTATTTCAGAGCACAATAAGTCTTAAAAAAGAAGAAACCACGAGGTCTCAGACTCTGCAAGAAGAGTTGGGAACGCTGCAGAAGGAGCTGAAGAATCTTCGAGACCTTCACGAAACTAAAATGGTATTAACATCTTTGATTTACGTGTTTCTTTTCTCACTTTAACTTTGAAACTGTTTTGAGGTTATATTAGAACACATTGATGTTTTATATAGCTTTTAAATTTACATTCTAACTACCACCTTATCACTGTGTTATTGCGTAACGGCAAACTATTCTATTCCTCTTTCGGAAACTTGTGCTGCTTCAGAAGAAACTAATGAAGTAGGCAACTATGTTAATGGAAATGTATTTTTAAATCAAGTTTATTATATTTTAGACATAATTATAAACTAGGCTTAGAGTCTATCATTTTTTATTTATTAATGAAGATGCGATCAGACTTCAGACATTGTCTGGACCACTTTTTCAAGCTTTGTGAGTATATAGTGAGAGTTTTCGCCAAACTATTGACAAAATAAATAGTTTCACAATTTTTGCTTTAGTTCAACATTAATTGTGAAACTGGACTATACTTTATTTAATTAATTTGACCCTTAAGCTTTAGGCTTTACTGGGCTCTTGATTAAAAATAAAAGTTATTTATAATACATAAGCATGAATAAGAATTAATAATTACAGTATGTATTAATCTTAAATAATTATCATTATTATTATTATAATAATAATAATAATAGATATAAAACAAAGACAAAGCCAATATTGAAGGTATGATACCAATACTATTATAGACCATGGGCTAGATATTTCAAACTCTGGGCGGCATTCGTCATCAGAACACTTCATTTGGATTTTCCTCCACTATATCTACTAGACTTTGTGATCTACTTGTTTGCTTTAATATGTAGTAAGAATAACGTTCGGATAATACGTTTCTGGTCCAATTTGCGACTTAACTGCGTGAAATAAGCATAAAACTTACTTATGCAAACCCTGATTATTTGGTTATGACTGGATAAAAGTTGACAACAACCTGGCGACATTACAACCTGGCGACATTTCATCACTCGAGGGAAACCCAATGCTTTCGCAAACACTAGGGTACCATTAGACCGAAACCTACAGTTTAACGTGTAATCCGAACCACGCCCCATCAACACCCGAGCGTCTTAACCACTAGGCCACCTAGGGTACCCATTTATCTACCAACCACTTTCTTTATTGTGTGGAAGGATGAACAGCTGGGTTTTGCTGCGCGCCGGCTGCCGACAGGTCTCGAACCCGGGGCCGATGCATTCGTAGTCAGCGACGCTAACCACTCCACCACCGAGGCGCATATATATATATATATACAGTACCGTGCAAAAGTATGAGTCCACTGTCAATCTGATAACTATTAGATAATCTGTCGTATGAAAATTGGTTTTGATACTAAAATACACATTAACTAGAACCTCTGATTCATATTAACGTATAACTAAGTTATTAGTTATTACTTAAATGTATAAAGTTGTATTAGCTGGATGACACTCTAGTCTGCATAAATTGGACGTGAGGGTTGATTTATTATATTACGTATAACGCATGTGTTTAAAGATCTAGCGAACTATTGATGATAGATCTGCAGTAAATGCTCCTGAGATATTGTTATATCATTATTTACAATTAAAAGTATTGACATATTCACTTAAATTCTGAAAAACAAATTTATCCAAAACATTTCTCATTATAATCCTAATTCATGCTGTTTTTTTTCTTTCACAGGCTTAAGAAATGACGAAAAGTACAATTTCTGATGAGATTAGATATAAAATAATACATTTGCATGGTGAGGGACTAAGTCAAAGAAAAATAAGTGAATCTACAGGTGTTTCCAAAACTGGTGTAAAAACAATCTTGGCTCATCAGAGATCAAATGGGACCCCAAGTTGGTCGTCCTACAGGGTGGGCCGTAAGTTTCCATACATAGGAAAAATAAACATTTTTTTATGGACAACCATTTTTATTTATATAATATGCTCTACATGGTTGCCATTGTTTTGAAAACACATTTCAATACGTGTTCCCCACTGTTGATGAACACGCATTAGCACAGTTGACGTTATGCTTGTAATGGCGTTGGTGATACGTTCCTTTAGATGATTTATGTCTCGTATCTTTTCCTGATACACCATGGCCTTCAAGTGCCCCCAAAGATAGAAATCAAGGGGGGTGAGATCTGGGGATCTGGGAGGCCACTCCACAGGACCACGCCGACCAATCCAAGCATCCGGAAACTGCTGCTGATCCAAATACCGACGCACGTGAAGACCATAATGAGGTGGAGCTCCATCTTGCTGGAAGTAAACTGGGAAGTTACCTTCCTCGTTTAGCAGGGATGGGAAAATCTCTTCTTGCAACATGTTAAGATACCTTTCGGCATTAAGATTTCCACTGACAAAAATTGGTCCAATAATTCTGTCACCCCATATCCCGGCCCACACCATCACTTTACCGGCACCTTGCATCTTCGTCGGACTCAGCCAGTTAGGGTTAGCATTACTCCAATAACGTATGTTTTGCCGATTAACCTCCATTGACGTAAAAATTTGCTTCATCAGTAAACAAGATCTTACAAACGCATATTCTTAGGGTATCTGAAACATAAAAACAAACGTTTAAATTTTCCTATGTATGGAAACTTACGGCCCACCCTGTAGATTAGAGAGGCCTTTTAAGCCTTCATCTGATCTACAATATCTGAAGATTACTTTCCTTCGAGACAGACGCAAATCCAGCACTTCACTTGCAGCAGATCTCGAAAAAACAAAAGGTGTCTCAGTTGATCCCTCTACTGTACGAAGGAAGCTTAACTCAGTAGGTCTCAGATGTCCAATACTTGTGTTTCAAAGCATATTTTCTTCTCTTCTCTTTATTTCCATTCCTTAAAAGTGGCTTTTTTGCTGCAACACATCCTTTAAAACCTACTGAGTTAAGCTTCCTTCGTACAGTAGAGGAATCAACTGAGACACCTTTTGTTTTTTCGAGATCTGCTGCAAGTGAAGTGCTGGATTTACGTCTGTCTCGAAGGGAGTAATCTTTAGATATTGTAGATCAGATGGAGAAAGCTTAGAAGGCCTCTCTAATCTAGGACGACCAACTGGGGGTCCCATTTGATCTCTGATGAGCCAAGATTGTTTTTACACCAGTTTTGGAAACACCTGTAGATTCACTTATTTTTCTTTGACTTAGTCCCTCACCATGCAAATGTATTATTTTATATCTAATCTCATCAGAAATTGTACTTTTCGTCATTTCTTAAGCCTGTGAAAGAAAAAACAGCATGAATTAGGATTATAATGAGAGATGTTTTGGATAAATTTGTTTTTCAGAATTTAAGTGAATATGTCAATACTTTTAATTGTAAATACTGGTATAACAATAACTTAGGAGCATTTACTGCAGATCCATCATCAATAGTTCGCTAGATCTTTAAACACATGCGTTATACGTAATATAATAAATCAACCCTCAAGTCCAATTTATGCAGACTAGAGAGTCATCCAGCTAATACAACTTTATACATTTAAGTAATAACTTAGTTATACGCAGTGTTGGGCACTAAAGCGTTAATCCGATAACAGTTAATTAACGAAGTTAACTTTTTTTTAACGGACTATTAACGGAAGTTAATTTCCATTTATCGTTATCAGACCAGTTAACTTCCGCGAATGAATTCAAACCGCCATAACTTCAGTCTGCCAATTCCGTCCTCTGCCGCAGTGGAACGGCTCTTCTCTCTCGGCAAGGACATCCTGAGGCCCAAGAGGTCAAGACTGGCAGTTGGGCCTAACTGAGAAGTTGGTCTTTCTGAAGGGCAACCAGCACATTGTGTCAGTCTTTAATAAATGTGCCTAAAATTTAATTTTACCTTTCACTTCCCGCCATAATAATTCTCTGGTAAATTAAAATTTAGTTAATGGTTAGTGGTTACAAGGGTTTCAAAACATGTAATCAGTACATTTTTTATTAAAAATAAAAAAAAAGTTATTAAGCAAAAAAGTTGCAAAACTTGATAAAAATAGTTAAATACCTATTTATTGTTGGATTTTGCATAAATAAACATTTTCTATGGGTTTTAAAGCTTTTTTCCTTGATTTTTTAAATGTTAGTAAAGAAATAGTTGTCGTTAACGGATTATCGTTAACTTCCGTTAACTTTGTAGTAAAATTATCGGAGTTAAAAATTGGGGTTAACGGATTATCGTTATCGAAGTTAACTTTTTGGTTAACGGTGCCCACCACTGGTTATACGTTAATATGAACCAGAGGTTCTGGTTAATGTGTGTTTTAGTATCAAAACCAATTTTCATACGACAGATCATCTAATACTTATCAGATTGACAGTGGATTCATACTTTTGCACGGTACTGTGTGTGTGTGTGTATGTATGTATGTATGTATGTATGTATGTATGTATGTATAATATGTTAGTCAAAGTGTGTAGCCAGCTATTTCGCGTAATGGCTGAAACTTTGTCATTTAGCGAAATGGCTGTTTCACTTGGTCATTTCGCGATAGGCCCATTGCAGGCGTCGTTGCCTTCTTGCATCAGTGAGAAAAGGACCTCTGTAAGGCCTGCGGGATCGGAGTCCTGCATTACGGAGTCGGTTTCTGACGGTCTGGTCACTAATTCTGTTGTTGTGGATACCAGGTGTCTCTCTGGCTGTCTGACGAGCATTCCGCTGCCGATGACGCAGGTGCTGCAGTACAATGTGGCGATCCTGGCGTTGGGTCGTCACACGAGGTCGCCCACGTCTTGGCAGGTCCTGAACACTTCCTGTGGCATTGTACCGTCGAACAAGCCTAGAGATTGTGCTGGGATGCACATGCATTCGTTGTGCAACTTGGACAGCAGACATGCCTGCATCCAGCATGCCCAAGGCACGACCTCTGTTGACCTCTCAGAGTCGTGGCATGCCTCAATCGCGGGAAAAAGTTTGGTTTTCTCAACAAACAGTGTGTATTCTGTGAAGTCAAAGAAAAAATGCATGCCTTCATAAAGAATACGTTCAATTTAATCTCTGTTTATTGTTTGTAACAAAATGGCGTCTTAGCCGGGATTAGTCAGGTTTAAAAACATGCACTAAGTGGCTTTAAAAGATTTGAACAAACATTTAACCATAATCTTGAAACTGTGATAATACCACTAACAACTTAAATTTTACACCATATGCAAGCTAATTGCGTTTCTTTTTTTGACCAGTGTATATATATATATATATATATATATATATATATATATATATATATATATATATATATATAATTCCCCCTCTTCTTCCGACTTCGCTGACGATCCTCTTGTAAATTCAACATGTTTATGAATCCCACGATTGAAATGTCCATTGACGAAACGATCCCAATTTTTGGTCACCCATAACTAAAGATTTGCAAAAGTTGATGATTGAGTTCACTATTTTAGAGTTGTGAATTATAAAATTTTTGTTTTCAGACTGCACTGAATGAAACGGCAGAAGAATCCTCAAAGACTGTGGAAGCTCTTCGAGAAGAATTGAAATACCTTGAAGCACAATTAGAAATCGAGAAAGAAAAACATGAAATGGAAATGGTAAATACCAGCAGTTGATTTTATTTTACTGAGGAATGATAGGGAGTGGGTCTGTTCATTTGCTTTAATTTTATATAATGATTTCAGAGTTCCCTTCATTATGGTCCTGTTGCATTAATTTAAATGACCTCATATTCATTGTTCATTTATATTTATTATATATTGTAGCGCACTCTCCTAAGGGATCACTAGAGCGAGATTTTATGCAATGTTTTGGATAGTAGCGTAGATTTCATTTGCATTAACATGATCTTGTTTTCTTCGTGTAGTTAACGGATGCTATATGGTAAATGGTTAAAATTCCCGTTTACTTGTAAATAAAGAAAAATATTCCCTTCTTGTCGCCTTTCAGTTACATAACTTCAACAGTTAGACAGTATGATTCATAGCCTTAATAGGAGCCTAGTAAAGAGTATAAAGAGTTTCATGCGTAGGATGGTAGAGGATCCCATGTTCAATATTTTCTTTATAGGTCCAGAAATTGAAACTGACTGATGACAATTTAGAAGCAACTCGAAACTCGTTTGAAACACTTTTGGCTGAGAAAGAAAGGGCGTTAACAGAGATAAAGGTAGGACTAGATAGTACTTCAAAAGAATTAAGATATTTCTTTATATATAGATCTACTTTCGTAGAATTTGTTTTAAGTAAAAATCTGTAATCTCTGGCTTACATTTTACAACTGCAGCAATTTCCTTTAATTTGTGTATTCACATCGAGTCCTTCAAACAGGACGAATTGAACAAGAGAGTGAGTGAGTCTGACTCATTGGTAAAGACTCTTCATACTGAGAATGAAGAGTTGAAGGGAGTCAAGCAATCCATGGAAAAGAAACTCGAGGATGAGATTGTAAGTAGAATTAGTAGTTATTTAAATTTTTCTACACTTTTCTAGTTTAAGATTCCCATGTTGTAATTGAATTTTTATATGACAACTTCTCTTACTTAGTGTAATTACAACTTGTCACTGATTTAATTATGAAGGTAGGAATATATCTGTCCTTTTGTTTGGATTAATTTTGTCGATCAGGCGAAAGGTGCTTCGTCACTGGCTGAAAAGGAAGAAGAATTGACTGCGAGTTATGAAAGCAAATTAACCGAGAAGGAAAAACAGTTGGAGGAAATTAAGGAATTGCAGGCGGATTCCGAAACCAAAGTTTCTTCTCTCGAACAAAAGATGAAGAACGAGAGTGAAAAGTTGTCTCTGGAGAGGAAGAATCTTCTTAAGGATATTGTGAGTAGCATCTTCAGCGCGTTTCTTATTTCATATGTTAAGTTCTGGAGGCCCTCTTAAGCACTTGTCATATCTATTTACCTATACTAAATAGAGAGAGTACCTTTTCTAAAACACCCTCAAATCTCAAAATTAATGACAGTGTTCGGTTTCTTTTTAAAACAGGAAAACAAGGAGAAACTGTTGCTCGAGAGAGAGAATGAATTTAAACGCAAAATGGAAGCCGAAAAGATCGATATGCAAAAGGAGATCAGCACAGCCAAAGTAAAGCAGTCCCACATTTCGTCAATTCTGAGGCATTTTAAGTTTCATTCACTCGAAAATTTCTGTAAATTTTAAGATGACAATGAGGAATTATCTTTATTTATTTTATTAAAATTAAGTCAATTCATATCATTATCAGGAAGATGTGATGAGAGTGGAAAGGGAATCTGAGAAGACAATTCAATCTCTCAAGGAAGAGATTCAGTCAATGAAAGAGAAATCTCAGTTAGAGAAACAAGCGATCATGAAAATGGTTCGTCCATAACTTAGCTTCATTTATTTATTCTTAATTGCAAATGCTCTTTTCGTTGATTTTACTTCCTTCGCAGCCATGAAGTTTTCCTTTGTTTTATATTGGCTTAATCATAATTTAAACATTTATAATAAAATAGTGTGACCGCACTATTTTTATAGAATTTTATGTTTAAACTATATCGGGTGGCCACAAAAAAACTTTACTTAATTCAAAGTTTAATAACTGCAACAATTCAAAACTTATGCGATTGAGCTTTGGCACACATTAACAGATGGTTATAATCTATAATTGCTGGAATTTTCAAATATGTAGGTTCTATAGTTTTGTTACAGTGAACAATTTAAAAGCATATGTCTAAAAATAGCATGCCGAAGAAAATGAATTTGAACTTAACAAAATTTACTTAAACAAATGGTCAATGTGACCACCTCCCTGTTGGTAAACTGCCCTCAATCGCTTCTTCCACGAGGAGATGCACTTTCGAACCTCATCTAAGGTGATATCCTCCCATGCTCTACTGGTTTTCTCCTTAAGTTCATCTTCGGTGAATTTGTCTTTCTGGCTGCCGTAAACCTTCACCATGGGGGAATCCCATACTGAATAGTCCATCGGATTACAGTCGGGAGACTGAGGCGGCCATTCATCCTTTTTGATGAAATTAGGGGTCTCTTGCTCTAGATGATTTTGGGTCGCTCGGCTTGTATGGGCGGGTGCCCCATCTTGCTGGAAAATGTAGGCCTCATCAGGATACAGCTGACGACAATCAGGAAGTAACCCATTATCTAACAGGTTGATGTAGCGCTCAGAGTTAACTTTAGTTTCGTTTGTGGCAATAAAATGAATTCGTGTTTTCCCCTTCCATGAAATTCCCGCCGATACCATTACTTTTCTGCTGAATCGTGAGGTTTCATGATAAAGCCTGGAGGGAGGAATGTCCTTTTTCCTTGAACCATAAACCCTGTCATTTTGCCTGTTTTTGGCCACCTCCAACGTGAAATCCTTTTCGTCTGTAAACACAACTTTTTGCACGTCTTCAGCTGAGTAGCGTTCATATAGGGATTTACAGCGGGTCTTTCTACGCTGTCTTACATTCTGATCACGCCGAGAAACTCGAATTCTCTTATAGACCTTCAATTTCAAACGTTTTACAATCCCTTGTACAGAGGAGCGAGAAATCCCAAGGTCGTACGCAATCTGTCTCTGGGAGCGATGAGTTCCTGGTGTATTCTCCTGGGATTGAATCAGTTCCTCCACGGCAGCCTTATTTTCTTCTGTTGAAACACTTTTGGGCCTGCCGCTGCCGGGTTTTCTAGCTGTTGATCCAGTATCCTTTATCTTTCTTATTAAGTTATAAACACTTTGACGAGTCCAGTTCTTTGCGGGGAATTGATGGCTTTATCACTTTTACTTAACGTCATGCTGGCGGGGTTTTAGCAGAAAAATAAAAGAAAGCAAATTCACATTAGGTTTAGCCTACGCCAGCGCGCGTGTCATACTACGCTACATTAGGTTTAGCCTACGCTAGCGCACGTACGTGTCAGATGCACACCAGGCATGCTATTTTTAGACATATGCTTTTAAATTGTTCACTGTAACAAAACTATAGAACCTACATATTTGAAAATTCCAGCAATTATAGATTATATGCATCTGTTAATGTGTGCAAAATCTCAATCGCATAAGTTTTGAATTGTTGCAGTTATTAAACTTTCAATTAAGTAAAGTTTTTTTGTGGCCACCCGATATACTGTCTCGGGCTAAAAAAAAGTTCGCCTGAAGCAATTTTTGAAACGCATAAAAAGTTGCTAATTGGTAATACGATATTTTACTGTTTTTGGTAACTAATAAAATTTCAAAAACAAAAACCAGTCATTACTGATTACTAAGTTTTTTATGCTTTTTTAGTGATTTGTGTTCAGGCAAATCTTTTACCAAAACTACAGTAGAGTACTGTGTATATACAATACCTGTGAACAGTGTTGAATAGTCCTTTGTAGGTGTATAATATATGTATGTATGTATGTGTGTGTGTATGTATATAATGTATATGTTACATGGAATCTGTGTAACTAGAGATTTCATGTAAGGTTAAATCATGATATTTTCGTTAGTTTTAACGAAAATATCACGACTTAACCTAACCCAGTTGTCAAGGGCGTACAGTTGACCTAACCAGGCATTCAATAATTTTCTAGTAGGTTTAACGAAAATATCACGACTTAACCTTACATAAAATCCCTGAACATTTTTGGGATTTCATGAAATCCCTAGTTACACAGATTCCGTGTAACATATATACAGTATATACAGCTAACTTCTTTAAAAAATTCCATTAGTGAAAGGAATGAGCTGTAATTTTTGTACCTTCTTAAAGTAGAATGAGGCCTTGAATTATTAAAATGTAGCTAATGAGGTTAAACGACGTTTCAGTTTGTTCAGTAATTGGATAGGTGACTGTTCTTTGCGTTCAGATATTGTAGTGACCCTTGGTCTGAATACCATGTAAAGCTGTAGGTCCCCTTGTCACGACGTAACCCTTGCCGTTATGGAGTTGCTTAACCAACCCCAAACATTATCAAACTTGCGCGTTCATTTTGATGATAGTCTCCTTAGATTGGGTTTTATTTTATTCTTGGAAATAATATAAACGTAGAACGTTCGTTTACTATGAAACACTTGACAGAAGATAGAAATGCTCGTCTCCCGCTTAAAGAAATCTATGGAAATCTTACGATATGATGCATTTGTAGATAACCAAGAACATCATAGTATAATGGTAGTGTACTAGTGAAAGAAGCTTTGAATTAACGTTGGTCAGTGTAAGAAGGGTATTAAATTCTGATATGACAGCTTTATATAATCTTTATTTTAAGTTGGGAAGAAGCAGTTATTGTATGTTATGTTTTTTTGTATGGTAGAAAACTGCGTACAAAGCTGAAATTGAAGCCATAACTGAAGAGGTATCTAAGAATGAAGAAGTAGAGAAAAACCTTCAGTTAATGAAGCAGAAGTATGAAGTGGCCAAAAAGAAGATGAAAGAGACTGTTTCGAAGTTAACTGAATCAGAGACTGACAAGGAAAAGTTCAAGGAACAGGTGAGCAATGAATATCTCCTTAAAGATAGAGATGAATCTGTCTTAAGCGTTTTACGCTTTCCATCTAAATAAAGAATGAAGATGTGCCCGAAAATGAGGAGAAAAAACGTGTAACCTGATAGGAAAGGAATCACAAAGGTGATGTCCAATCTCGGGTGTTGAAACGTTTTCAGGCTTGAAATATAAATAAACCAGAATCTGTTTTCAGTCACTTCATAATTAATTAATCAGACGAAAACTAGTATAATAAGCTATGTAACTACTATGTGCTGCATAGTTTACTATGAATAAATATTAATTTTTATCAAGAACATGTCACTACATTTCATTATATCCATGTTACATTTTTATCACAGGCAAATAGCTACAGGGAACGAATTTCAAAGATGACAGAATCCGTGGAACGTGATAAGCAATCTATAAATGACCTCACGTTTAGAGTAAAGAAACTGGAAGAGGAACGGCAACCCCTTAAGGACAAATTAGTCGAAACTGAAAATAACTTTAAGAAAACTGCTGCCGAGAATCGGTCTTTAGAAGCTCAGCTTAAGATGGCTGACTCTACAATAAGAGATTTGAAAAAACAAGATAGCAGACAGAACTTGGGGGTAAATTTAACATATTTTGTTTATTTTTGTGCCTTCACTTTTATTTTAAGTGACTTTTTTATATTTGAAAGTTAAAGCAGTGCCATTAGTTTACGTATATAGTCTAGAGCAGCTTTGGCCTGGCCTACACCTTTTAGTTATTATATAAAAAGGTTCGTCAACCATTAATTAAAAGCATTTTTCGCACTGAATGGAGTAAGAATATAAACACAAGTCTGTTCCCTTTACTGCAATCAATCCGTTTCTGGGTTAAGGATGATGGAGTATTTGCTGTAAGCGTTATGGTGCTAAGGGATAAATTGTTATTTTAGGCGCTACCTGCAGAGTTCGGACTTCAAAGATTTAGACCTCAAATTGTGTCAGCGTCATCCTCGAATGAAGAAGATTTGGGCGACAACTCTCAAACGTTGCTGCTGCCTGATAAAAAGAACAAACGGGCCGTTTCTTTTGTCTCTAAAAAAACTGTACCACCCGCTAATAAAGAACAGGTAGCTGTAGCTTATTTACAGTACATACTGTAACTCTAAGGGGTAAATCAAGAATGGAGATAACTTATTGAATATTTTTAAAATAAGTTTTATTGTCGTTGTATTATATGCATTCAGCAAACGTTATTTAATGAGATCGCATTTCATCTTCAGAATTTCCAAAAACCAGTACTACGTTCTTCCGCAAGACTTCAAGCTATCTCATACGAATTCAGCCGCCCACAAAATCTGCCCAAGACGAATCCTGAGAAGAAGTCCTCTTCTCAGGGCAATCTTAACGTACAAGCGTCTCGAGGAACAGTTAGACCAAGAAGGGCTGTGTCTGCAACATCCGTTTCCAAAAATGCCGTTCAGAAAGTAAAAGACCCTCCAGCACATGAAACGGGAGAAAACTTGATTCCCGCTGAAAGCTTCCGTGGTGCCAAGTCTTTAGGTCGGTCTGTCCCGAGAGAAATGATGTCGTTCTTCAATTGCGAAGACGAAGAGGAAGGAGAATTCAATAACCACAAATATCTTACAGATTTGAAGGTAAGAAAGGGTTTAATGGTAAGTTCAGTCTTTCGTGCTGTTGTCCTGGGTTGAAAAAATGTTTGGAAGATAGTTAACCCTTTAATGCCCAGAGGTGTTTTCTGAGACTAAATAAAATTGTCTGGCGTTAGCTAGAACAAACCCGCCGGGGTAGCCGAGAGGTAAAGTGCTGAACTGTTATTCCGAAGATCTTGGGTTCGAGTCTAGAAACGAACTTCAGATTACCCAGTCATGGAAGACCCAGAGAAACGCACAAAGGTTCGAATTTTATGTGAAGGTGTAGGTCCCCTCCGTCGTATGACGTTAGATCACTGGTTCCCAACCGGTGGACCATGGCCCATTTGCTTGTCTTTTAACATTAAATAAGTGTGAATAAAAAAATTTGCTTATTAAGCCTTATGTAAACATGATACCAGCTTAGCAACATGGGTTGGGTGGGCCATGAGTTATTTGAATCAGCTCTAGTGGGCCGTCGCCTCAAGAAGGTTGGAAACCGCTGCCTTAGATATTATGAAGGTTAAAGAACCCCCAGTCGTTATCATTAATGTTAGCCAGAAAAAATTATAATTAGTGCTCTTGGGCGCTGAAGAGTTGATATCAAATTATTTTTTTTTTAACTACACTGTAATGACATTTTGTACTTGTGTACTTTGTACTTCAGCTACTTTCGTCCATTAGGTTGGTAGGTGCAATTTAGATTCTCGCTTCGATTGGCATAGAGTGTCTGAACTGCAGCGGAGAAACTCCCTTTATCCACCTCATATGCGGTCATCTTATTCGGCTGAGATGCAGTTCCAGCCACCCGCCGCATTCACGGACGATCAGTTGAGGGTAAAGAAAAGAATTTTTTCTATTCATTATGCCGTGTGTAAATTTTAATATTCAGCAATTTTCATTGTATTTCATTACGAATTTATATTTATTCAGAATTTTAAAGTAAGGCGATGTATTGTAGGAAGGTCGTGCCGTCCAGGATGACAAAATGCTCGATTTGACTGAAGCTGCGGAACAACTTGATTTAAGCTCTCCTGCATTTAACTTACGCAAGAGAAAGTCTCTCTCTGATTCTCTCTCTTCGCAGTCATCTCTCACAAGTTCGGCGGGAAGGAAATCGAAAAGGCTGTCTGTGAGTCATTTTGACATTTTGCTTTTAAATCATTTTAATAGTCTACATTGCGTTGGTGAAATGTCATAGTGGAAGTAGAGGGGAAATTGGAAACATTAGGAAACTTGAATAATTTTAAAAATTAATAACTAAAGAAACTTGTGTAAATTAACGATTGTATATGTATATATGCATGTAGTTAACTAAGCATGATCAGGTGAGGCTTCGTGTAAACTAAAATAAATGGCTTTGTGGTTGAACTTCTAAGTAGGTCTTATACGAACTAGAGGTGCCTCGTATCCGCGTCGTTGGTCTGAGAGGTCAGCGAATAAGTCTTAACCAAAATGTTTAACTTGCTCGCTTAAACACGTGTTTCACTATGGCGCGAGAATTATTGTCCCTATCTATAAATGCATTCAACTGAGCATGACCCCGCTTCGGTCAGTTCTGATTCCGACACAATGTTAATTAAGATTTGTAGGCTTAGCATGTCTTCTTCCTTCCCCAAACTGGGACTTCTGATTTTGAAAATCGACAGGAGCAGCATTACTAGCTAATTATAGTGTCAATAATTTTCAAGGAAATCATGACAAGTGAGCAGACTCGGACTCATAGGTCATAACGCCATAATCTAACATAATAAAGAGGATTAAATACTTGCATGCCTTTTAGACGTCCTATTCCCGTCCTGGGCCACCAACTCCAGGCCGAAGAAGTGTCGGAAGGGGAAATGACAAAGAGAACCTGAATAAGTCCATTCTCTCCACTGCCAGCACCTCGAGCAAGGAAAGCAAAGTAAGGGTACTCATTAGGTAAATCATGAAGTTAATATAGAACCATGTCTCCACATTCTGCAGTCATTTACGTTTTACGCTTTCTCCCCCCGTACGAATGTATTTTTCACGTCTCCTGTCCTCGCTTACCAATACCCCTCCTCCAGATGAGTCTTAGATCCATGCAGACCCCTCAGTCCAATCGTCCGACAGCTTCTCCGCGAAGCTCGCGTCGTTCCTCTCGCGGCTCTCCTTCGTCACTGGCGCTGCGCTCTTCAAAGGGTTTCTCTCCCGCCAATAAAAAGATGAAGACCCCTTCTTCCATCATGAGGATAATGGCCAGAGCAAAGTCTCCCTGGAGGAAGCTACAAAATAATGATGAAGTATGTGTTGGAGGATTCATTCTGTGGTTTTGTAGTTTTGTTTTCATTGAATTGTATTAATACTATTCACCATTTTACTTCCGGAGGTAGGACCTTAAATGGAAAAATCATTTCGGGTAATTATTTGAATAAATTAACTTCTGGTAAATGGTTTAGAATTGTTTCGGTATTCATTAAGAAAATGGGTGTGTCTGTCTGTCTGTCTTGTTGCTAGTACGAATTTAAATTAGGAACTAATACAAAGTGTATAGATAGATGTAATCTACTTACGAACACTTTGTCCGTCGCTGTTGGAACCATTTTAATAGGGTTTTAACACTACTAACGCAATTCGAGCATCATATACTTCAGAGGAAAAAACGTGCAATGGGTCGTATACAACTTTTCAAATCATTTAAAAGGAATGCCACAGTTCAATTCTCATTCTAGTGAATTTTGTTTTTCCTATCTCTCACTTATCCATTATGGTCTTGTGCTTAGATTTTTCGTCGTGTCTCGACATTATAAGATTGAGTTTATTTAAAGGGTAGAATAACATTGGTTATTGGGTATGGAATCCCTTTTAGGTGGTTTCCTAGAGTTTATGTTAAAATGGACAACAAAGGAAAAATACAGTACTCTTAAAATATTATAAGATCATCCTTTTTCACCTCTCTCCCTTTTCGCAATCTATGAACAGGATATGCGTCTCAGAATTTTCTGTCTAATTTGCCAGTCATACCATTTCAGTGAACGTGCAGCGTTGTTCTGGGATGTTGCACTTCTTAATTCATTTTTTAACATAATTGAACTGTACGTTGTAATTATGAGAGACTCGATAGTATCTCGTTTGCAAGGTTAATCTTTGCGCCTTTGACTTGACTATTTTTAGATTGTACGAACTACACTTCAACAACTTTAATTCTATTAGACAGTACACCTTTTAACTATATATCATAATTACTCCCGGACTGGCCTTTTTAATTCACTGTAAATGTTTCTTAATTTCGTCTGTTCGCTGACCTCGCGCCATTTTAATCTCGTACCAATATTGAATATTGGTAACCCTTGTTGACCACTTTTGGCCGTATATCCTCCACCAGACGAAGGAATTAGGAAGTAGCGGAAGTCTAACATCATCTAAATTGAGGATTTTTCGCAAGGCTTTTGGCTCCAGAAATTACAGTGTTCTTTCAGCTTCAATGAGGTGCGTTTGGTTGAGCTAATTTAGTCTGTTTTATAAGGGTTACTTCTCCCTTCTGTTTCTTATTGTCTGCATTTTTATTGATTAGATGTAGGCTAGCTGTAGTTTTTGACCACTTAATGCACTGGTTGGTTTGGGCATATTCATTTTAGGAGGGTAGTCGCAATTGAGGTGCTTGAATTTTGTAGCGTTTTGTAGAAAGTTATTTAAATAAGAATCAAAATTCCATAATGTGATTTTATTAACTAGTTACTATGAAAACTAATTATTGCAATTCAAATTTCATTACCATTTCAAATAGGCCTTTGCATTAATTCCGAACCATTGGTAACTTGCTTGTTTCGTTGGCAGTAACTACATTCCTATTTGGTTTGCTTAATAGATAATAACTCGCGAGCTCAATGTTCAAAGAAGACTGTTTTTCACGTTTGCCATTACTGCTCTCTGCTTTTGGACGCCAGAAAGGGAGCGTGATAAAATATAAAGTCAGTCAGTTTATTCTATCGTCTAGTCTAGCGAGTTGGTAAAGTGTGAAATTAATTGCTTTTGACCTCTGAAGGAAGGACGGGCTTTGTTCAGTTTATATATTACAGTAGATTTTTTAAGGGTATTCACTTATTTCTTAGCATTAGGGCTATATGCATGCTTTAAGTTAGATATTTTCTCCGATTTTACCGAACTAATATGGTTTATATGACAATTAGTATTTAGTATGTACAGTGTGTTCATAAAGTCACGCAAGTGAATATGCATGTATAGTATACTTCACCATATACACTCACGTGACTTTGTGAACACTGTGTATTATGAAATATTTGTGAAACGAAATGATAAATAGTTTGACTTATGCTATTCTGAATTTTATTTACTTTTATTTATAGATGCCAGGAAGACCGAGGCGACAACGACTCGTCCATAGACTTGGGCTTAAATCGTCCAACGCTTGAAAAGAAAAGTAAACAAGGTTTCCGAAATTAGTTTTAGTATAAAACTTAAGAAATATTTTATTTTATATTATTTAGCTAGTTTTTTAATTTTTTAGTTATCACGAGTATATTAATGTAAGTGAAAATTGATATATACTTTTCTAATTTTAATGTTAATAAAGGTATTTATATATTTGCACTTTCTTCCAACCTTAAACTCAGAACAGTTTATGAGTAAACAGCTTATACGTTCATTCCTCATAGTATAAAGAAAGTAAACAACAAATATTTTAAATTAAAATCTAAATTTGAGCTTTTAAGTCGGAACAAACTTAGGGAAAGTCAAGAGTACTATGATACTTCTTTATAAGATTAAAAAAGTGACAAGCCACTGCGAAAGGAGAGAAACTTCAGTGTAGACGCAGAGGTAACCAGTCTTTTAGGTAAGCGTATTAGTGAGGCGCTTCGGACAGCAGGGACGTAGCAACCAAATTAAAATTTGTCAGAAAACAGTTTAGTAATACTGTAGTTACTGTAATTACATCTCAAAAGCGAAGTTTTTTAAATTTTTCTTTCAAATGAAACTTTAGAAACCTTATACTGTCGTAAAGACGATGTGAAAAAAATGCATTAAATGCAATGAAATTTTTTTTTTTTTTTTACAAACAAGCAAAATATTTTAAAACGTGTACAGTGAGGCAAATTTTCTACACTATTTCTTTAAACATTTTAAAGATAAAATTGTCAATCTTTCATTGCGTGGTTTTAGTTTGTTTTTGAGTTATAACTTTAAAAAACTTTCACTGCATTAATAACTTTCTAACAAACGTTTCGATTGGTGATTTATACATACCGGAGTTTTATAAATATTAATAGTAATTGCTGTACAGTGTACACCTTGTTAAAACTGTTGTTATTGATAATTATAATGGGCATTACAAAACCACGTGGTCCTTAAAGTGGGAGGGAGGTTCTTTATTTGACCACCAAGGGCCACATGGGGGAGGGGGGGTCTTGACGTTTAACCACGTGGCCAATACCAAGCATTAAAATATCCTGTTCATAATATTGTTTATATATATATATATATATACAGGGTGGGCCGTAAGTTTCCATACATAGGAAAAATAAACATTTTTTTATGGACAACCATTTTTATTTATATAATATGCTGTACATGGTTGCCATTGTTTTGAAAACACATTTCAATACGTGTTCCCCACTGTTGATGAACACGCATTAGCACAGTTGACGTTATGCTTGTAA
The DNA here is from genome assembly GCA_023014485.1 of Bathynomus jamesi. Taxonomy (NCBI): domain Eukaryota; kingdom Metazoa; phylum Arthropoda; class Malacostraca; order Isopoda; family Cirolanidae; genus Bathynomus; species Bathynomus jamesi. Next base: position 129,962 of record JAJOZX010001644.1, on the reverse strand, counting down.
TGGCGTTGGTGATACGTTCCTTTAGATGATTTATGTCTCGTATCTTTTCCTGATACACCATGGCCTTCAAGTGCCCCCAAAGATAGAAATCAAGGGGGGTGAGATCTGGGGATCTGGGAGGCCACTCCACAGGACCACGCCGACCAATCCAAGCATCCGGAAACTGCTGATCCAAATACCGACGCACGTATTTAAATTTTCCTATGTATGGAAACTTACGGCCCACCCTGTATGTATATATATATATACAGGGCGTCCCAAAAAAATGTATACACACTTTAACAGCTGATAGCTCAATTGATGTTTCTTTCTTTCCAAGTTAAACCCATTAGAATTGATAATGGCAGTCAGACTAAGCTTTGAACAAAGGAAATTCATTCTAAAATGCTACTGGAAGTGTGAAAACGCAGTTGAAGTGCAAAGACAGTTTAGGAGGGAGTTTCAAACAGATCCACCAACGCGACTTACCATCACTCGAATTAGAGATAAGTTTGAAGCCGATGGAATTGTTCAGAATGTCCACAAGAAGCGTTCCGGAAGACCACGGACATCGACAAGCCCCACAAAGCAAGAAGGAGTACTGGAAACGTATCACCAAAGTCCAAGAAAATCTGTGCGGCAAGCGAGTCGTGAGGTAGGAATTTCAGAATCGTCTGTCCAACGCATTTTGAAGCGCTGTCAATGGAAAAGTTACATTCCAAGATTAGTCCATGCTATTAATGAAGATGATCCGGACCGAAGAGTGGAGTATTGCGAGTGGTACTTGGCACGATGTGGATGTGGATTGGACGAAGGGGTTTCGTAGAATACCCTCCGCGTTCACCAGACCTCACACCACGACTTTTTTTATGGGGATACTTAAAAGACAAAGTCTACGCTATAAAACCTGCAACAGTCGCTGAATTGAGAGCAGCCATTGAACGAGAATGCACACAAATACCAAACGAAATGTTTCGTGATGTTTGCGATTCCATTGCTTCGCGTTATCAGCAGTGCCTGGACCAGAACGGACGTCAGTTTGAAAACAGGCGTTGACAAAACAATTAAATAATGTCTGTAGATTCTATTACATTTTGAAAATGAAATGTATTTTAATAAACACTGCCTTTATAATTATTTAAAGTGTGTATACATTTTTTTGGGACGCCTTGTATATATATATATATATATATATATATATATATATATATGCACACGGTATATATTTCGTAAACTCCCGAAAATTCCAGAAGACAAATCTTTAGAGAAACAAATTCGCTGTACCTTTATTTCGGAAAATTCTAGAAGATTCGAATCTTTAACATTCATGAAACAAATTCGCCATACTTTTAATTTGATTATTTTTAATTTGCATTTTAATTGACATAATATTAAGAAGGGGTGGGGGTGACATCAGATCACGTGGTTTTCAAGGGGGGGTTTAAGTCATTGGCCAAATGACCACAAGGCGGGGGACGGGTTTGAAAACCACCCAAAAAAGGACCACGTGACTTTTGAATGACCCCATATACAGTATAATAAAAATATTTTCCAAAATGTACTATATTAATACACCCACAAGGCATTCAAAATGATAAAATTTACACTCAAAAAAGTAATTTCACTTTTCATGAAAATCTTTAAAAATTTACTGCTACACATTTATGAGACTATGAATTACATGCAATGATTTGTTAACGAGTAATGATGAAAGCATTGTTAACTCAAATAGAACATTGAGTATTTACAAAATCTTAAATAGTAAGGATAAAGAATTTATGAAAGCGATTTTTATTTTGTATTTTTTAGTAAGTTGTGATTCTCAGGCTTTTTTTACGATGGGGGTGAGTGTAATGTGCACTGTGCAGATCTGATTTGTAATAAATTTAATGAGTGGCACTGAGAGAGACACTGAAATAACGTTTATGTTTATTTGTATCTGTTTGAGAAATATTTGTAATGAACATTGTTAATATAGAGTTTTTGTATTTCTAATTAAACTTTCTAATATAGCGTTTTTTATATAGTTTTTTAGGAAAGATAAATTGAAGACGTTTGTTTGAATGTAACTTCTCAGAGATTGTAATGGTTCATAACTTTCGTTAACCTTTGTTTTGCTTCCGCCCGAATCGTTCATTCTGACGAAGGTCAAGCTTGTTATTCCACCTCAGACGTACAGTTTAACGTGAAATCTAAACCACGCCACACCAGCAGCCCAGCGTCTTAACCACTAAGCTACCCAAGGTATTCATTCATCTACCAACCAATTTCTTTGTGTGGAAGGCTGGAAATAAATAAATAAAATATATATACCTCGTAGCAGTTCCGTGCGTTGGTCTCTATTCACACGAAGGTCAAGCTGGTGGCCCCCGCCTCTAGGCCTGGTTTGGTGAAGTAGCGAGTTGCTCTTTTGTGCGCTCCACCGCACTTAGCCAGGTACACCCGGCTCATCTGGTACCGTCCTGAGTCAGGCATCGTCTTCTTTTAAAGACTTCAACTTTGACCCCTGTGACGTTCCTGAAGTCCTTTGGAAGCTGCTTAGAAAGTCTTGGCCCCCTGACAACCAAGCTACTTTCCTTCACTGTTAAAGAGATCCCTTATCGGGCCTTTAATTTCGAAACACTACACTTTCAGCGTTGTTTGGATGGTAATTGGGTTTGTTCGAGGTTTGGTACCAGTTTTTCGATCATTTTCCGTATGTAGATTATGGTGTACCTCTCTCTTCTTTCCAGGGAGTACAGATTTAGTTTACGTAGTCTTTCCCAGTACTTGAGTTCTTTGCAGCCATCAAGCTTGGCTGTGAAATGTGTCTGAATTTCTTCTAATTCATTAATTTCTTCTTTTTCATATGGGGACGTCAAGACTGAGCAGTATTCAAGTTTTGGTATGTTCAGTGTTCTCAGCAGGGGAATCATTACTGTATTGTCCTTTCTTTTGAACGTTCTTAGTACCTGTCCCGCGACTCTTTTTGCTTTGTTTATCGATATTTGATTGTGCCTCGAATTTGGCATCATCGGTTATTATAACCCCCAAATCTATCACTTTCGTGCTTCTCTGAATTTCTTGTCTATCTGGGGCACAATACGCAGTCTGTTTAAGTTCCTCATTTCTATCATATGTGAAGAGCTGAAATTTCTGTTTTAAATGTCATGTTGTTGTCTTCTGACCATTTATATATTCTGTTCGCGTCCCTCTGCAAGGCCTCCACCTCTTTTGCATCGCTTATTTTTTTGCTGATCTTTGTATCGTCTGCAAAGGATGTTACTATACTGTTGCTGTCAAAGCTGGGCACAAACCGTTAATCCGTTAATCGTTAATTAACGAAGTTAACTTTTTCGTTAACGATTTAACTTTTAAGTTAACTTTGAAAATCATTATCGGACTAATTAACTTCCGTTACATTTAACTTCCGTTAACTCAAGTCCGTTAACCCAAAAAATTCATAAATAAACGTTTAAAAGTTTCTATTATTTTCAGTGCTGAGCAGGAATCAATTAATCCGCCACTGTTAATAGTGATGAACGAATTTCCATTTCCGCAGTGCAAAATCAGGCGATATATTTGTTTCCGTCGCCACAATTTGTGTCTTACCAGATATGGTAGTTATTTATGGCATTGGTTTGAGCAAAACATGGTCGACTGTAAAATCAGGCGGAAAGATTTGCCATTTGAGTTGAATGTTTCAACTTCTTTCAAGAAATATCACGAGCATTTTAAGGCACTTTCAATAATATATATGTAACAATTACAACAAATAACTACATTCGTTTCATTTGCAGTCTGTCTCTTGCGCAACATGTTTGTGCTAGTGAATATTTAAAAATAATCGTTGTCAAGTAAGTCATGTATATTTATAATATGTCTGTCAGTACCTTATTAGTAGTCTCCTTGATACATTTCAAGAACCATAAAACTGATCAGGTAAGATTTCAATTCTCATGTCACTTTGATGACATAAATTAAGTCAATTGATGTCTTACAATGGGAGCGTTTTCACCTCATCTGGTTGGACAAGTATGACAACACCAAGGTCGCCAGGGTGAGGAAAAGCATGGAGGGTACAGTTGAGGAGGCCATGAAGCAGCAGTCCAACGAAGTGGGCAGCAACAGTGGAGGCAGCAACAACGAGGAGGAGGAGGATGACTTCTTCAGTGCTGTCATCCAGACAAAAGAGAGCAGCAGAAGCCACAGGTCACTCAAGGGCAAGGCCCAGAACTTGGTCAAGACCTGGCTGGAGACCAACTCCAAGGACTTGCTGACAGATGCTGCCTTCTTGGGTGAGCAAGTGTTGGTGGACTTATTCATCAAGTTCAACACAGCCATCCCCTCCAGTGCTGCAGTGGAGCGTTTGTTCTCTATGGGCAAGGACATCCTGAGGGCCAAGAGATCATCCCTGTCTGATGAAAACTTTGATATGCTAATTTTCATGAAGGGCAACATGCATCTCATGGACAAAATGGAGAACGAGAAGAAGAGGGAAAATTAAATTATATATATATTGTGTTTTTCATTTTTTTTTATAATAAAAGTTAACGTTAACGGTTTATCGGTAACTTCCGTTACATGTTTAACGAATTAACGGTTAACGAAGTTAACTTTTGGGTTAACGGATTAGCGGTTAACGAAGTTAACTTTTTGGTTAACGGTGCCCACCACTGGTTGCTGTTTAATTCATTGTCTCTGTCTGTTAGTAAGATAGTGAATAGCAGTGGGGCCAATACTATTCCTTGTGGTAATGAGCTGCGTACTTCCGATTCTGATAATGATATACCTTTAATTTTTACGACCTGTAGACGTTCTCTGAGGAAATTGTAGATCCATTTTTCCACTTTGCCTGTTATTCCCATATGTTTCATTTTATGTGCTATTACACCATATCACATTTGTTGAACGCTTTAGCGGAGTTGGATTCTAGATTTTGTTCAGCTAGGATCACAGGTTTTTTGGGCTCTCAAAGTTTTGAAAGTATAGTTTGTCAGTTTATTGTTAATCGCAAATTACCAGACTCTCTCTTGGTAGTTTATTGTAATAACACTCACCCTACTGTAACCCTGAAGACTTGACTCCTTAACTAAATTACAGTTATTTTAATAAACATAAAATCCAACCGGTAAATTATTTCGTCTCCTTAAGGTTGCGTTAATGCAAAGTTGGCTAGTAAAGCTTGACAGATACTCATTTACCTGTTGTACTATTAATATATTGGCCAAATAGAACATTTAATAAATAAAACACTGCAGGCTAATTTCGTAGTTCAAGGCCGGGCTAAAGGCTTTGCCATTCGTCTGGACCAGGGGTTCTCAAGCCACTTACTTCCATTACCCACCTGAAGCATTGACGCTCACCCCGTTACCTTTAATGACGCGTAAATTAACCAAAAGTTAAAGTAGTAGTTTTTAATCATACAATTGTCTTTAAACACCACTCTTAAATAAAATATGTATGGCTTCTATCCCCCCCCAGGATATTCCAAATTACCCCTTTGTTTGTAGTAATTACCCACCTGTTGAGAACCCCTGTTCTGGACTGGACACTAAACGCAGGGCAGCAGGGTCTTAACTTCAGCTTCTGTAATGAATCCAATCCACATTAAGAGTAAATAAAACCTGGACTGTGGGCTAGGTTTGAGCTCGCCTCAGCAACGCTAACTTAGACCAATATAGACTTAAAATTGTGATGACTGAAGGCCAACTCTTTACTTTAGGCTTATAAATGCGTAAATTTAAAGTAGCGTAGCCTTTTAACTTCAATAAATAATAAATGAATTTTCGAAATACCTTTGATTCGGCAAACGACAAATTGTGTACAAAAATGTAACAAGTTTTTTCTATCCACCTCCGGATAGAAAAACTGAGCTGAAGTCTAGTTCGTTTTGACGAAAAGAACGCGGTAACTTGACTTGACTTGACTTGACTTGACTTCAAGTCGGTTGAACCAAAAGAAAACGTTGAAAACAGTTTTTCAGACCTAAGGCTAGGCTGAATTAGGCCTAGCCTTAGCCTTTATTATGCTATTCCGTGCAAGATTTAGGCCTATGATAATTTATTTAATATCGTGGAAGACGCTTGTGTTTTTGGGAGTAATTGCTATTTCATTACAGGTAATTCATGTCTGAATGATAAGTTACCATACGTAATATGTACTATAACACTATAGAGTAGAGTAGCCTAGGTGAAGGGGAAATTTCACACCAAATTGAGAAGTTTGGCAGAAATATACCAGGGATAATCTTATAAAAAAATCCTTGTAAGATTTCAAAATCTCTTACTAGTACACTGGGGGAAAAATTCTCGTGCAAATTAATGGAAAATGAAGCCTTCGACACTAGTACAAAATATGGTCATTATGCAGAAAATGACATGGCCTGAAGTTGAATTCAAAAATATATTTTTCTAGTGTATTTTGGTGCGCTCTGTTCAAATATAACCTTCATTTCTTGTGCAAATGAACAGAAATATGTGTTTGGGCCATGTAATGACAACTGTATTTCTATTCATTTGTACAAGAAATGGTAATTATATAGAAAATGGCGCAACCCGAAGTATGATGTAAAAAACATTTTATTAGGTCAATTTCGATGTGCTGAAGCCAAATCTGTTAACCATTTGGTGTGCAAATGCTTCAAATTAGAGTAAATGTTATTTATATTTTACTCTTATTTTGAAGCATTTGCCTAAAAAATGGCTAACAAGCACATGAAAACTAACCTAACCTAACCTAACCTAACCTAAGAGTAAAATAACCACACGTTGGGCACGACAACTCAGAAAACAAAACACCATGTTTTTGGAAAAATAGAATTGCTTCTTCATCATTTTCGTAACACTTTACAATAGCTTCAATGTATCTAACAGAACACCCTTCACACTCCATTGCTATACAAACATTAAAAGGGTGCATTTTAAAAGGGTTATAAAATTGCTTCTGTTAAGAACTACTTTGACTCACGGAGCAAAATTATTGGAACCAAAACATAAATGATGGGCAAATGAATGAACTTCAAAAATTATAGAATTGCTTCTTCATCATTTTCGTAATACTTTACAATAGCTTCAATGCATCTAACAGAACACCCTTCACACCATTGCTATACAAACATTAAAAGGGCACATTTTAAAAGGGTTATAAAATTGCTTCTGTTAAGAACTACTTTGACTCACGGAGCAAAATTATTGGAACCAAAACATAAATGATGGGCAAATGAATGAACTTCAAAAATTTGTAATTTTATTTATAATCTGTAAAAATGTAATTTGCACACCAAATGGTTAACAGATTTGGCTTCAGCACATCGAAATTGACCTAATAAAATGTTTTTTACATCATACTTCGGGTTGCGCCGTTTTCTATATAATAACCCAAGAAATGAAGGTCATATTCGAACAAAACACCAAAATACACTTGAAAGATATATTTTTTACTACATTTTATACAATAAAGCATAACATGTTCATTAGGGTGCATCAAAAATGGCAACTTTCAAAAATTGATTTGGCCCTACGTTATTATGGTTACATTCCCTAAAAAAAAATTCACATGCAAAATTTCAGGTCAATTGATTAATATCTACTGGGTCTACCTAGCTCCTAAACTTTTACAAAAATGACAATTTTTGGGATAAATTGCCTTAAATTATTTTTTTCACATATACCTTTATTTTATTGAATTGAATGATCCTTAAGGTACTATAGGCCTAGTATGTTTAGTTTGCTTGTGTTTAAGCCATAGCTACTATTAATAAACATCATTTGCCATCATGAAATACCTATAGCTATTTTTTCTTTTTTTCAGGCATGTAGACTACTTTAATATTAATCTATGTTTCTATTACAGATCAATTTTTGATATATGTTGGTGATAATAGTTGATATATGATATAATGGATAATAGTGGTAAAGCCAGTGAAGCCACTTCTAGTGGTAAAACTTGTTCAAGTGGTGCAGATAAAGTTGATGTAAAAACACGAAAAAACCCTGTATATTTGGATTAGGTCCTGGCATCACAAATAATGATGCAAAGATTGTAGGATGTCGCTTGCCAACAAGTGAACAAGTTCTTAGATGTTTCCTATTTCATCAGCAACAGGGTCTAAAAGAGAGAAGAACTAAGCGAGATATAGCTAAAATTGTTTTAACAGAAATTTAACCATTCTACAATAAAGCCAACATACCAATGATTACTGAGAAAAAAGCATGAGAGAAAATAATTTCATTGTCAGAAAAGAATGCGAAACAGAGAAATTCCATTGAAAAGAAGAGAGCTACAAAGTACAAAGACAAGACTAGAAGATATGGAAATGCAACTTAAAATGACTTTTTCACTGTGGATTAAAAATGCCGAAAAAATTATGAGTAATCCAGAAGATATACAATTTCTTCAATCTATGCAAGGGGATAGAATTGCTTCTTTTGGAGCTCATGATCAAACTTTAGCATCCAAAATGAAGCGCATTAATTTTCGAAAATGTGAAGAAAATGCGAGAAAAGAAAAGGAATTGAGAGACACTGAAGCTTCTTGCAGTTATGTTGAATTAGAAAGCAGTAGCACAAATGATACAACTACCATTGAGAGTGAGTCAGAAGCTAATGATGGAGCTGAAAAAGATGGAAAATCCACATAGTCAACAGTCTGTTTAGGTACTCAAGCTATCATTCCTCATGACATTCTGAAAAGACCGAAACTTGTTTCTTTGGCATCAAGAATGAAAATGACTCCGGCACAACAGGCTGCATTCACAAAAGCTTTTGTTGAAGAATGTGGTGGTAACACTAAGGCAGTGGCAACTTCATATGCTACAGCTGATAGAGCAAGACGCGAAGTAGCCCAAAAAATTTCAAGTTCCATTAAAAAATCCTGGAATCCTCCAAAATTGGCCTCTCTTCATTGGGATTTGAAAATAATTTCTACTCTGCAGGATAAATATGTTACAGAAGAACGATTAGCCGTATCAGTTGGAAATTCAATGGATCTCAAACTACTTGGTATTCCATCGTATCATCCTAGTGCTGGTGGCAGTGGCCAGTCTGGGAAAAACTTGACTGAAGAAGTTATGAAGCTACTGAAATTGTGGAACTGCTCCGATTCAATAGTGAACTTGGTTTTCGACACTACAGCAACCAACATGGGACATGTGAGCGCTGCATGCATAACTATCCAAGAGATTCGACGGCCTTTATTATGGTCTGCATGCAGGCATCATGTTGGTGAAGTTATTATGAGTCATGTGTTTCAGGACATGAAAGTAGAAACTTCGAGTGGACCAGAAATTAATGTCTAACAGATTTCGAGAAAAGTTTCATTGGATTTCCAAGGATGAAAAATTGAAAAAAATTGACTTCAATTAGTACTCCAAAGCTGTCCAGGAGATTCTTCAGAAATGGACTGATTATGCAATTCAAATAAGTAATATAGAAAAGCAACATACACGATATGACTACAAACAATTTTCTGACTTAGTTGTGTTATACTTAAATGCAGGACCTAGTGATAAGGATATAACCCTTCAGTGACCTGGTGCTATACATAGAGCCAGATGGATGAGTAAAGCAATATATGCTCTAAAAGCATTACTAGAAGATAATATCTCGAAACTACCTTCAGTAACAATCACAAACAAGCAACAAATTCTGAAACTGAGAGACTTTGCAACCTTCATTTCACTGATTTACTACCCATGGTGGATGACCTGCTCTTCAGTTTTTGATGCACCATGGCACGATTTGCAGCTTTACAAAAACTTCTTAGATACGAGGAAGTAAACAAGCAAATAGCAAAAAGTGCTCTAACATCTTTGAAACGTCATCTCTGGTACCTTTCATCAGAGATGATTCCTCTTGTATTATTCAGCGATTTGGTTCCAAAAAATGAACTTCGTGCTATAACAAACCATCTACTTTCCTATAAACCACACAAGATTGAGACAGTGGTTCCAGAAGGTAGACATGGATCTAGTTTTGGAAAGCCTAATTTCCCTACCAATCTACGATCAGAAACCACACTAGCTGACTTGGTTGACAAAAACTCATGGTTCATATTCTCTTCACTACAGTTAGAGTATGATTTTTTAATGGTTGAGATTGTTGAATGGAAAACAACAGCATCATTTATATCTTCCAAAGAAAAACTTTTGGCTATAAATGTCATAAATGATGGCTCTGAGAGGGCAGTAAAACTATGCAGTGACTTTTATGAGGCTGCAAGGACTGAAGAACATCTTCAAAATGTTCTCCAAGTTGTGGAAGCTGACAGAAAAGCCACTCCTAATCTGAGAAAGAGACGAAGCTTCTTTATCATCTGTTTTAAAAGAAAAAAGGACAAGAAGAAGAAGAATTAAGATATCAATAAGCAATAAATCAATTTTTACAAGTATTTTATCATGAAATACCATTTTTAATAGGTGGAGGTGGTCGGTGGGATGCTTGGCAAGTTGGGTCCTCGTCCCGCATCCTGGTAACTCACTTCATGATTCTCAGAATAATACAAAAAAAAGTCTAAAAAGACAGATAATTTCATGAATTGAGGCTAAAACTTGCCTAAAACTAACTATATTTACAATTTTTTTTTCAAACAAAATCTACAATGCTTACACCAGATTTTCGAGTAAAACCATAAAATTCCACAATTGTCAAATTTTCATCTTCGAGGTGGACCCACTAAATATTGTCAGAACAGCTTGAAACGTGGACACTGAAGGTTTGTTGGGGATTGTAACCATAATATCATAGGGCCGAATCAATATCCGAAGTTCGAAATTTCACCCCTTATAGGCTGATGCACCCTAAATTGTTCATGTTACAAGATCTTGTAAACAACGCATTACCACAGGAAATGTTCAAAACACCTCAAAATTAACCAGAAAAGTTTGCTCTCATCATTTTCATTTAAACTAACAAACATATCACAACTTAACCTAACCAATCATCAAGGTCATTCAATTAACCTAACTGGGCACTCAAACCTAACTGGGCACTCAATTAACCTAATAGGTTAATATTGGTTATTTCACCTAAATATCTCCTGATCTTTTCGTATTAGGCATTCACTGTCACATTTTGAGCAAGTTAAGGATGAGAGAATAATGCCATAATTGATAAAAACATCCAATGCTTTGTCTTCATCTAGGGCACATGATGAATCAAGTTCTCAAAGTCAAAACCACGAATGGCATGTCATAATTCTATCACAAACACCATGAAACTGAATCCAATTAGAAAAAAAAATAGCCAGAACAGAAAAACAAATTACTGTATTTTTTGGTGTATAAGACGCACCCCTATTTTCAAGACCTTTTTACAGAAAAAAAAATTATGACCAACTGCCTAGTTGTCAGAAAATGTCCGTAATTTTCTACCAGCGAGGCTGACTTTTGTTAAAGCCCTCCATCAAAAGTATGGTGATACATTTTCTTTCACCCATACTCATTATAATAAAATAGTATTAAGTATAAGGGAGACTATAGTATATGTTATGAAACAAAAGTAAATCATTACGGTATGCAATACATACTGTTTTTCTTGTTATCAGTGGGTTGGGAAGAGTAGAAACTTAGTGTAAAATTGGTCAAACCAATACACAGTCAGGAGGGACTAAGAGATGATAAATTTTTGTAAAAACCCATCAGTTCTTCTAGCCCATATAAAGGTAATATTATGACCTTCAGTGTATAGTATGCCTGCAGGGTGATTTTGAGAGCCCTTTTTTTTGGAAAAAAAGTGCCTCTTATACACAAAAAAAATACAGTAATTAAGTCACAGAGTAGCAAAAAAAATAGCCCAAGATTATACTCGTCTGACCAAAAATGAGTGTATTTAATATATATATATATTATTAGTATCATAATGTTCACCATTAATATGCATTTGCATAAAAAATGAGTGACAAATTTAAATAAAATGACTAAAACTAGCTACCTCATAAAAAGGATTTACAGGTCCAACCCATGTTATTTAAAACATATTAACCTAAATATATATATATTAGTGTATTTGTAGTCAGGGGCTGGTATGATGTCATGCTACTCTGCAACTTAATTAGTTTGTTGGTTTCTGTTCTGGCTATTTTTTTTTTATTTCTAATTGGATTCAGTTTGGTGGTGTTGTGATAGAATTATGACATGCCATTCATGTGGTTTCAACTTTGAGAACTTGAATCATCATGTGCCCAAGATGAAGACAAAGCATTGGATGTTTTTATCAATTACAGCATTATTCTCTCATCCTTAACTTGCCTGAAATGTGACAGTGAGTGCCTAATACGAAAAGATCAGAAGATATTTAGGTGAAATAACCAATATTAACCAGTTAGGTTAATTGAATGCCCGGTTAGGTCAACTGAATGCCCAGTTAGGTCAACTGAATGCCCGGTTAGGTCAACTGAATGCCCGGTTAGGTCAACTGAATGCCCGGTTAGGTCAACTGAATGCCCGGTCATGACTCCAGATTTGAAAAAATTTACTGGAGCACAGCTCTGAATTTACTTTTTTTCCCCTTACACCACTAGATAGGTTAATGATAGTAAACTCTTGAATTGACGACATACCAATTACAAATTGTTTTAGCTAAATATCATAATACAATAATGTACAGTTTATAACTCACCTTAAGTTTATTTATTCATTGCAGCAGCAACAGTGGACGATGTTAGACCTTGCATGTAGGCATTTGTTGTGAATTTACTGCCATGTATGCTTGGCCACTGATCAATGGCTTTCTGTGTGATCATTACAGCAGATCTAGTGCCTGGAGCTGGACCCTCCTTCACAATTCTGCACAGCTTAGTCAAATGAAATGGCTCAATGGATCCTTTGTGTTCAACAATGTAACCAAGAATGGAGAATGTCCCTTCAGCTGGTGCTTCACTCCAGGCAGTTGATTCATCTTTATCAAAATGCTTTAATCTCTCTGTGATTCCTTTCCACAGCTGTTCTATATATTCTGTCAGCCAATTTATCACTGAGTCTTTTGTAAAACTACTTTCAGATCTGGTTCTGGATGGTCTAGCAACTTCAGCAACCTGGTAGTAATCAGAACGTTTCTTGATGTATTTGTAAACTTCATTTAGGATGTAATCCTCAGCTGTTAGTTCCTTTTGCTGCCCTGTGGTATCGTGCTTAAATTCAGAAACTACATCATTTGCATTTCCTCCATTAGCTAATTTGGAAATTGTTTCCATCACTCTTAACATAACAGTTTTCCCTCCTTTATAAAATATATTTTCTACAAATTCTGCACTAACTGTGGTTTTTTGAGCTACAGTACTTGCAACATAATCTTTGTTACATAGGAAATCAATACATAGAACTTGGCACTAATTTCTTTCTTTTGTGGATGATCAAAAAACACACAATTTTCCACATCTGTCAAATTGATCAAATTTGTAATTAACCATGCGAGTATCAGATTTGAGTTTTGGTCTCTTAAAACCAATGATATTGTCAAGAACCATATTGGTATAGTCAAGGCCTGATCTCAGATTTGAAGTGAGATTCTGAATAAAGTCTAAAAGCTCACTTAGTTTACAAATTTTCTTCAATGCATCAATGTGGGCTCTGTTCACAAGATGCATTAAGTCCCATCGAAATTTGAAATTTTCTCCAAACAACTTTTTCATTTCATTTTTAAATGGCTCGTTGTCCTTACAAAAAGCCCCATCTCCAACCATTCCAGATACCTTGGATTTAATTGCTTCTTCAGATAGTTTCAAGTGATTAGGAGACTTCAACACATCAAAAATTTCATTGGCCAAATAAACTCCTGATTTGCTGCGTACTAAATTTATCCCAGCAAGTTTTACAGTCTTATCTTCTTCACTCATAACTAATACAACTAGCATGCTTAATCCCAAAATTGTTCCAATGTCAGCTGTTATTGTTACTGAAGTTTGTTCTAAGAACCACTTTACAGTTTGTTCTTTAAGTTGATTATCTAATAGCTCACAAATTGTCTCGCACGCATGTGTGCTATGATTCAAATTTCCAACCTCACAACCTGACCTATGTAATACAGCTAGAAGTACTGGATATAGAGCCCATGCAGTGTTTGTTTTCATTATGTAGTATAAGATGTTGCCACATAAGTCTTCTATGCGTTTAGTAGTGTTCCGAGAAGATGTTTTCATCACTTCATAAACAGCAGCTCTTTGATGATGATGAAGTTTAATTAAATGTCTCTTCAGGTGGGTTTTCAGATTTCTAAACCATCTCTCTTGATTTTCTCCTTGTTTGCATACATAGGTTAAATCTTTAACATTGAATTAACCTTTTATGTTAGAATGTTTGTCTGAAGCACATGCTTTGGGGTATGTGCAAGCTATGGCTGCTATGCAATATAATGTAAACATTTTATCATCAGAAGCATCATCAATATCTTCTTGATTATCATCATCTTCATCCTCAACAGCTATATCTACATCAGGCATATTAGTGTCACTATTTGCAATGTTTTCCATTATATCACTTGGTACTGAAAATGAATCATCAGCATGCCCTAGATGATCCTTTTCCACCAATTTGAATGTAGATTTGATCAAATCATTGTTCAGGATTTCTTGTATTGATTTACACTTGCTTAAATGGGCTATGGAAATGTCAAATTTGTTGCTTTTTGCTTTATTAGATTTGGATGCAACACTTGAACTTGAAGGCATATTTTGACTCTTCTCTTTATTAACCACAACAGCTTGGTGAGTTTCTTTTGTTAAGGGCAAAATTGCATTCAATGTCTTCTGGATTTGGGAATTTTCAAATTCCTCTAAAGCAGTTTTGTTAGTCTGATGCGCAGATTCCTCACTTACCTTTTGTTTCTTAGGTGGAGGAGAAGCACTTTCTTCAGTCTGTGAAACATCTAGTGAAAAAGTTTCATTTTCTAGATTAGCAGTTGATGAAGTTGGTTCATTTTTCTGAGGTCTAGCACTAGCACATTTTGTGAACAAACTAAATGACTGCTTTGCCATATCTCTTTGCTGCACTTCATCCTGGTATTTCTTTACTGCAATATCTAAGCTGTGGGCCCAAACTCTGGGACCTCTTGTATTGTAACAAATATTTTTTTTGGAATTAAAATGTTCCTCCCAGTTTTGCTTCTTTGAATATTTGTTCTTGCATTGACCACAAAAGTAACCCCTTTTAACACCCTCACTTTTCTCTCCAACTTCATCAATATTAGGATCCATTATTGATTATTGACTACCTGAAAAAATACAAAATAAGTAAAAGTTAGTAAATATAGTATGGTAAAAGTAAGTAAATATAGTACAATGAAAGTAAGTAAAAGTAAGTGCTTTAAACTTAGTAAAAGTAGGTAAGTTAAAGTAAGTAAAAGTAAGTTTAAACTTAACTAAACTTTTCAATTCTAGAGTCATGGTGGATTACTTAAAACCGCACAAGTAATTATCTGGCCAATTTATCAAACCTAGCCGAGATCAATGGAACATAGTCCAATCCTGATAATTTTATATTAAAAAAATATACGTTTTAATAAAATTTTAATTATCAAAACATTGAAGCTTAACAAAAAATAAAAATACAGTGGTACCTCGTTACTCGAATTTAATTCGTTCCTGGAGGCGGTTCGACTAATGAAAAGTTCGAGTAACAAACTAATTAATTGCCTTTAAATTAATAGAAATAGAAATAATGCGTTCCTGGACCCCCAAACCGAATTTTAAACTTTAAAATATGCTTTAATTATACAAAATTATTATATAATTATTCTAATTTTATTAATTTTATTAATAATTAGTAATAATAATTAATAAAATTAATAAAATTTAAAGTAAAAAAGGTTTTAAGTGTACTTACAGAAGGAGGCTTGATGATGGGCTTGGTTGGAGGAGGAGGAGAGGGAGGTAGGTTCTTAGAACCTTTTGGAAGGTGAATCACCTTCCAGAAGAACGTCAGGAACGTCCACTTCGGGTTCCGACGTAGAGGGCTTGATCCAGCGTTCGAGTGTAACCTGATGTTGACGACCCTTCAAAATGTTCGAGTAGTGGCGTATAACATTGTCATTGAAAATATCAACACATCTGAAATTGCCTTGTTAGGGAACGTCTCCTCTACAATGGCCTGCACTGCCTCCCAATGGCTGAGGAGTTTTTGATCTTCTCAGAAGGCAGGTTTTCTTTTCTTCCTCCTCCTCTGTAGCGGAGACCTCATCTTCAGCCTCTTGCTTGTTCTGCTCAAGGAGGTGCTGGAGCTCATCTGTGGTCAGCTCTGTCTTGTGCTCATCCAGGAGCTCCTCCACGTCGTCGGCATCCATCTCCAGGCCCATGGACGTCCCTAGAGACACTATGGCAGGAACAACAGGTGCTTCCTGGAAGACCTCAAAGTCGCGATCAGCTACACATTCCCGCCAAAGCTTCCTCCAGGCAGAGTTCAATGTCCTGGTAGTCACAGCAGCCCAGGATTTGACGATGATCCGGATGGCATGAAGGATGTTGAAATGATCCTTCCAAAAGTCTCTGAGGGTCAAATCGGTCCCATTCGTCACATCAAAGCATCTCTCGAACATGCTCTTAGTGTAGCGGGCAAACGCTCAAACAAATATACTGTACGCGCATTACACCTCGGGAGTTCGAGTAACGGAAATGCGCTCGAGTAACGAGTCCCTATTTTTTTATATTTTCCGAATTTTTCGGTTCAAGTAACGATTTGTTCGAGTAATAGGTCGTTCGAGTAACGGGGTCACCACTGTAATTGTTAAATATGGAATTACCAACTAAACTTAAAATAACTAAATTTGTAATTTAAAAAAATTGGTTTGTACAAGAATGTATACGCAAAAAAATTGCATAACGTCTAGCGGATGAACAAAACCCAAACCCAAATTTACTTTTTCTCATGGTCAAATTTACTGGAGCAATGCTCCCAAGATCCCAGGAATCTGGAGTCATGTGCCCGGTTAGGTCAACTGAATGCCCTTGATGAATGGTTAGGTTGTCATTATATTTTTGTTAGTTTAAATGAAAATGACAAGAGCAAACTTTTCTGGTTAATTTAGGTGTTTTGCACGTTTCCTGTGGTAATGCATCATTTACAAAATCTTGTAACATGAACATGTTAGGTTATGCTTTACTGTATAAAATGTAATCAAAAATACATTTTTCAAGTGTATTTTGGTGTGCTTTGTTTGAATATGACCTTCATTTCTCGTGCAAATGAACAGAAATACAGTTGTCATTGCATGGCCCAAACACGTATTTGCACAAGAAATGAAGGTCATATTTGAACAAAGCACACCAAAATACACTTGAAAAATGTATTTTTGACCAAAAGTTCAGGTCATGTGGTCAGCAACATAATTACTGAGTTTAATTGAAATTGCTGAAGCTCAACATGTATGATGAAAGTTGAAACTAAAATTCAAGTTTTGACTGAAATTAACACAAGAATTTTCTCTGTATGTTAGTGTAGAACTTTGAAGTATTATGTAAGAGAATTTTTCGTACTGTGTGAGACTTCCACAATTTGGAAAGTAAGAATTTTGCCAGAAATGAGAGTGTTGGATGAGAATTTTGCAGATTCTGCAGTTTGGATTTAGTCACTTCACTCATTTCTGGCATATTGCCTTATAACATTGTAGTTGATAGACATGTTCCAACAAGGAGTGTAAATAGCAGCAAATGAAAACTGATCTTGTGGAGAATTCTTATAAGAACATACAAAGCATAAAGATAACTCAAAGGTTTCCATGTCCAGTATAAGAACCAAATCACCCAAAATACATAATGTGAAAGCATGATTTTTTTTATTCTATAACAATGTACACAAAGAATCCCAGCTTTTTACAAGGTTTCCCCATAAGCCATTCTTTGATCCATGAGACTGTATTATTCAAATTCATGCAACAGCCCTAGCTATTTACAAAATTCCTTGGTTTTGCGAGTCATAAGTTAACTTTGATTATATCTCCATCCATTGGAGTGTGTTATTCAAATGCATGCAAGATAATGTACAGCAAAGGGCAAGTTTGACCATTTTGTAAGGACAGTTTTGAGAAGTTTATTGTTTTGCTAATTAAAAACCTGTGTAAAATTTCAGGAGCACTTCAGAGACAGTCCATAATTATTAAATTTAACCTAACCAACCTTATGGTCCTAACCTAACTTAACCCTTTAATGCCAAACATTTTTGTAGGGTTAAGTCTAAATGCGTGTATTTGAAACGCTAAGTATTCGACTCAGTCGGCGTTAGAGGGTTAATGTGTAACCAAGTTACTATGGAATCAATCCTCTGAACTGCATCTGGATTCTGGATTCTGGAAATTCACCAAAACATTTTTATTTTAAAAATAAGATTTTCATTTCCCAATTTCCCCTTTACATCTCTCCTTTTCTGGGCCCTCAGCCATTTAGTAAAAATTTAGCTTAGCCTATGTAGTAAATTCTTTACTCTTTGTTTAATAAAAGGGAATTAATGATTTCCTAGAAATAACTAATAATTATTTACATGTTTACATAGATATTTTTTATAAAAATGGAAATTGTAATTAATTAAAGTATTTAATTACACAGGCCTGTGATGGTTTTGTTGTCCAAAATATTTTATCATTTATATAGTAATTTTTGTACACAGATTCCAAAAGTAATATTCATTTTTTACCATCACATACAGATTTTTCACAAAATGTCATATTACATATGTAAGTAATTCTCATTAAAATTGACTCACCAAGACATCAAAGAAATGAAGAAGAGATATCAGAGAAGGTAGGATATCAGCATGATGGCTGATTACTGCTGGATGTTGAAACAGGGTACTCCAGAATTATTACATAAAAGAAGAGGAACAGCATGTACATTCAAGACTAAAAGGCATAGATCTCACAAGAAAACTCGGGACAAATAAAGATGAATATGTGATTGACATTAATAGTTCTCTTTGTTTTTAAAGTTGTTTGCATTTGTAATTAGTATAACAAAGCAAAATAGGTACCTAATGTAAATTGAAATAAATAATATTATTTTTGTTGTTTTTTCCCTTCCAGTTTGCGGAAAATCCTTATGTAATAGAAAAAAAATGGACACCTTATTCGAAATCAGCGTAGTTGAATTATATAAATTCAGTTATTAGTACCATAAGAAAACAACTCTTACAAAGTTCTCATTCACAGGCCTGTGTTATTGTTTATTATTTGAAGTGCTTTAATTTAATAAAATGGGCTTTTCATAATTAAACTAACTGAAGCATTCAGTCCCAATCAGACATATTCAGTTTATTATTAAGTTTTAAAAACATAAACAATCTCTAGAAAAAATTATAAAATAAATACATAAAGTGTAACTACTATGATACAGGGCATTTGAGTCACTTTTCCTGTGTTCTAAAGATTTGGAGTTGCTTAACTCTTCAATTCAGAATCTGTGAATCACTCCTTCAAAACTTCTCTTACAGAGCTGAAATTAATATTTTAACTTGAAAAGTGATATATCAGATCTAGTAAATTCTTGCCAAACTTCTCAATTTATCTCAGGTGGCTTCATTACCATATAAATTTGTCTTTTAGTTTTGAAATTAGTAGCTAATTGTACTACTGGTTTTTAATGAAAGTCAGGAGTTCTACTCAACCTTATCCTATTCATTATTTTCTAAACTTTATTCTCTGAAGTTATGCAGATGTGTGTCTGTTTTTTTGTCTCTGAGGAACTGATTCAATGAGAAAATGGAATGAATGAATCAAACATTAAAACATTAAGGCTGCATTTATGACCATTAATGACATTCATCTAAATCCATGTAAGCATTCATAGATTTGATTTGTGGACATAGTTCATGTAATTCATGCGTAAAATATTCATGCAATACAGCTGAAAATAAGTTTATGCAAAGAGAAATGTATGCAAGGGAATAAAAAATAAATAAAACAAACATAATTATGATCTGAGAGCTTTGACTTAGTTATAGAGGTAACTAACTCGTCACTAATAAGCCAAAACAGAAATTGTGCATTATAAAGTAAGCCTATGCATCAAAGAGAAGAAATTTATTAAATCTAGAGTTGTTTCAGTTATTTTATTTACAATTCATTTAATCACCCTCTCCATCTCCCACTTATCAATTCATTTAAAGGATAGAAAATACTTAGTACATATTATGCACCTGCATAAATTTCAGAGGAATAGACCTTAAATGCAATCCAAGTAAATTTCATCATCATTACACCAGTAAATATTCATAAATATTAAAATATTTAATAAACTTTTACTTTAAAGAAAACTTGGGTTTTTTAAATAGGGCATGGGATTACTCAGCTTGGGTCTTATTCATTCAGTCTAATAGTAGCCTAATAGTTTATTTAATATCTTTTTTATTTTCAGACTGTTAATATAGGTTTATCATGGTGGATTCAAGTTATATCTTCTAAAAAGGATGTGGAAAGTAAAGATAATTTAGTCTCTCTCCATCAAAAGGTAGGCAAAGTTAAGTTATGTTCATGAAATTTTCCAGCCAGGCTTAATCTTGTAGGCATAGATAATTTAATAATTTAATCTTGTCATTCATTAATATAGGCTTAGATAATGGAGCAAGAAGTTCTATTTCTTTTATAGCCTACCAGCAAAAACTTTTAATTGACTTGACTATGCATGTTTCAAGTGCATAGTTTGCGAACTAAATTCCAAAACTCTTATGCTTGTTTCATTCAATAGCTAGGAAATAATTGGAGTTTTCTTAAAGTAAAGTTCAGCATTATGTAGGTTCAAAGTGATTTGCAAAGTTTTGTTAATAATTTCATAAATATATCTTAATCAGTTAAACTCAACATGTAATTTGCTAAATTAGTAGCTAAGGGCTACAACAAAACAACAAAAATAGAAAAACAAGCTATTGAACCAAGACTGTGGTATTTTAAATTGTATTCTTTATTCCAGATTTCAAATACACACGCAGAAATTCTTAGTCAAATAGCACAATGGAGTGTATTAGACAGCTCAGGAGAGTTCAAATTCTCAATAGGAATTATAAGGGGGAAATCATCTCTCAAATTTTCTGAATATTACAATGTAAGTTAACCTAATCCTATTCTACAAATCATCTAGTTAAGTCTACATATTACTGAGGTATGCTAGATATTGTCATTGAGCAAAATAGGTTCCTAAATAAAGTAGACTTAGGTAGGTCTTGTACCATTGATAACAAGTTTTGTATTCTGTTCAGTAACTAATGCACAGTACCTACTCTTGGATAGTAACCCTCATAAGACTTCATTGTAGTTTAAAGTCTTCAGCAAGTATATAATAGGCTCAAGGCTATCCCCCATTCATAGAAATATAGGCTTAGCTGATTGCTGAATTTTACCTTTTCACTAAAAATACTCAAAGTTTTCTCATTGTTAGTAAGATGTATTTTATAGCTTATGCTGTAAGAATTATGTGGTTTCAGGGGTTATATTTTTTATTCACTTTAAGCCTATTCTATCATTCCATACTGTAGAATGTCTCCATGAGGCAAGTCTAAGTCTGTCATATAACTGGAACCTCTGAATTTGCTGACCTCTTTAAGCTAAATTGGATTTGAAGTTGTGGTTTGTAGTAGCTTTGCAATTGAGATAATGATAAGAATTTAAAATTTCAAGTAAAAAGTTTCAAATATGTTTTTGTAGGCACCTGTAATCCCCTGTAGCAGGGGTTCCCAACCCAGGGCTTGTGGGCTTGCTTCAGGTGGTTCATGAAGGCTTAATAATGATAGTAATAATAATAATCATGAAAAATTGCAAAATACTTGAATGAAATTGTAATTTTGTGCCAGAATCATCTCAAAAACTGTACGAGCATTGTGGAGACTCGCTGCATTCTCGATTTTCAGAAGTTAGCAGGAAATATGCAATGCAAGGTTTTCTAGTAGATGTCGGCCACTTACGGGTTTAGATATTTGATAGGCATCGCTATTTCAAAATAATATTATGGCTTGCCACATCTTTTGAAGTTTTAAAGTGGCTCATGGTTTTTAAAAGAGGTTTGGAACCACTGCTGTATAGAGTCTATACTTTGTTTACTATTGTAAAATTCCTTGAAATAGCGTACATCTGGTAGCTCATTTGTATATTTCTTAAAGTAGGGTCAAGTCAAGGTTTGACTTAGTTGAGGTAGGATCTAACTTTTTTCATAATTTTATCAAAGTAATTATTTCAAATGGTGTAAGACCTGCGTGTATGCATAGAAGCTAGGCCTATTACTACTAGGTTTTATTTAATAATAATCCTTTTCTAAAAACCTCAAATTTGGTACCAGTACAGAATGTCTTGGTTTTAGACTGGATTTTTAATAATAATTATGCTGTAAACTGCCTGTGTTCATGGCAAGTTCACTCAAGACTTAACAGGAAAAATCTTATGTAGACTAGGTCTGATTTTTAACTCTTCTATTTGCTTATTATCTGATGATAGGCTGTAGATAAGGTGAATTACTAAACATTCGTAAAATATGATTAGTATATATTAAATTTATTTTAGGATGAAGTAAGAAATACTCAATCGAAGGAAGAAGAAAATGATATTACTTTTGTCACACAGTGCTCCTTGTCGCGTTTGCATTTGCTACCCGAGTTAGCCAAAAGTTGGCAGGTAATAAGACTAACAGTGGTGATTGTGATGGAGGCATAATAAATTTAAACTTGTAACTGTAACAAACTGTGTATTCGCCTAAATTCGAGGTACCTCGCCTCGTATGATCTTTGACTTGTTTGTTGTATTTTATGATGTTTTATCTTTAACCCAAGTTTTTTATTGCTTTCAGGGGCCTCTCTCTGTTGCGGTCTTTCTCTTAAGTGAAGAAGTACAAGCTGGTGTGCGGTTGTTGCTGTTGTTACATAAATGTTTTCCTGAAATCCAAACTAACACCACATTTAGTGTAGTATTTCCTTTGAGTTCGCCAACTTCCCCGCGTGTAACTCCAACTTCAGAAGCTATTTCTTGCAGTCACATGTTTTCCTCTCTCTCTCAGTATGATAGACCAAACTATGACTTCTCTGGCATTCCCTACCCAAATAATTTACTAAGAAACGTTGCTCGTAAGGCAGTCAGAAGTAATTTTATGATGGTGTTAGACATGGACATGTTACCTAGCACAGAACTACATTTCAAGTTTTTGAGTTATATTAAGGAGAACCATTTAGTTATAAAGAAGGGAAGGAAGTCCGGCAGTGAAGAGGATAAAACGGTGTGGGTAGTTCCTTCTTACGAGATTAAAGAAGGCGCTCAAGTGCCCAAAGACAAAGCTAGTCTTCTTCAATTGAGAGAGGCTGGAATGGCTCGTCCATTTTATCAAGAATTGTGTTGGAAATGTCAAGTAAGAATGTTTTTTTTTTCATCTGCACTTTGGTCTTGTAATGGGCTTCTTTATTCTAAGCTTTCTTCCTCGCTTTTCTCACTTGTATTTAATATCTCAATGATATTAATTAGCTATTTAAAAATAATATTAAATTTCTCTTAGATATCTCATTTTTTGCTATTAATAAAGTTGCTAGGTTATTACCGTGTGTGTGGGGAGGTGAGGGCAAAACAACGAACCTGACCTTCATTCGAGGAAGGATCATTGCATGAAACTCCAACAATCTGGTTGACATAACGTTAGTGTTTTAATATTTTTTACTTATTTCATGCAGAGTATAACTTTCATAACAAATTACCCAACTATCACTCGAGGTGGCCACTTTATCGTGGTGGTGGGACTTTTATGTTCTGACGCAGTAGGCTACATCGGGGGGGGGGGCACCCATGCCGGACAGGCATCGTCGAAGTCTCTCCGGCCCAGTACTAGATGGTTTCATCTCTTTCTTCCCCCAGCCTGTACCTCCCCCGCAACTCTTCCTTTAATACTAGTATAGGTGTGGTTCATGGCCCCGTATCTCATACAAGAGTTAGTCTGATCGCCTCGCCAGCTTCTCTTCTCAGAATGTGACCAGTGTTTAGCATCTCCCCGTACAGTCCAGGGGATAAAAGTCCGTCCTCGTTGTTAGTCCTTACCTTTATTAGTTCTCAGTTGCTTGAAGCAGTCGGGCTGGTTATCTTCGGTTCCCGGTCCACCGCTATGGCCTCAGGCTACGTCCATGCTTTATTTGCCAGAAGTTCGAGCACGTCAGTAAGATGTTTCGTCGGGCGTTTGTGTTCATTACGTGCCCCGGGCTCATATCCAACCCTGCTCTAATCCCTTTCGCCGTGCTAACTGCCGGGGTGACCATGACGCCGCCTCCTGCCTCAGCCTGCAAAAGGCAAGATTCCGTGTTCAATCTTTACATCCCTTCCGCTCGGGCTTCCCTTGTCCTTTCTCCCCATCCTCCCATTCCAGGGGTACTCGGGACCCCGACTTCCCACTACCCACTCCCGACTACTGCGTCGGCCTCTTACTCGTCTTCCTACCCCATGGTGTCCTCTCCGTCCATCTGCCCGGAACTCTTTCAGCCATTCCAGACTGTACTTCCTCTACATCTCTCCTCTAGTTCTCCCTCTGCGATATGCTCTCCGTTTGTCCATCCACCAGAAATCTGTGCTGCTGCCATTTCGGCCTGTATATCCTCCACTGCTCTCTCCTCTTGCCCCCTGTCTTCCCATCAATCTGTGACCGACTCGTATGTCTAGGGTGCTCGGTTCCTCCACTTCTCCCGTTGGTCTCTCGCCAAATCTGATAGGAACTTCCCCCGATCTGGGTGGTTTTGCCTCGACCGATGCAATCTTATCGATCATATTACTTTCGCCGCCGTCCTCCATTCCCAAGTCAGCCTGTATCCGCTCCTCCACCTACCTCTTCAGTTCTGTGGTGGATCATGGCATACCCTTGGCCGTTCGTGTTAAGAAGTCGGCAATCCATCGCTTGCTACCTCTATTGCTTTGCTTTGAAACGGGCGCGGGCTCGAGGCACCCGCTTTTCCCGACCACCTACGTTTCTTTACACAGTTCCCGCAACCCTACTCCCAAAACTGGAACAGAATTCGGATAATTTCCAGCAAGCCCTCCTCCCACCCTTCCGCAGTCTGCTACAGGTCCCAACGGCATCCATTTTGAAATGGTCCGCCACCCGCACCGTTGCACGTTCCTGACTACTACTTCCCTTTTTGCCCTTTCGGCTCCATTCCTTCTTTTTTGTTGGGCGATTTCACATCCGTACCAATGGACTCCCCTCTTCTCCATCTTTCTCCATTAGACTGGTCTCTTGCCCTCCATTTAGTAGTCCAGGTTGAGTCTCTCGCTCTTCTTAACGCTCCTTGTGTCCTTTGCCCTACCTCACTCGTCTTACCTTCTTCCAATTATCTCCAATTCTGTTTCGGCGCGATATGACCCGGCAGTCAAAGCGCCAGTGAAGCACTGCTATTCCTTCCATAACGAAATTGAAATTTAATTTTTCACATTTATAAAAAAAATTAACCACACTAAGTTATTACATAAGCATGCTACATTTTTATTTATCTTTTTTAATATAAACCTTCGGTAAGCACTATGTTTTAGACTGAAGATTATACCCCATTGATGCATTGGCCTTCATGTACTTTAATAGTTCTTAATATGTACTTTAATAATTAAAGGATTCTGTAATAATGAATGACATTCGAACGAATGAAAAATCTAAATAGACGTCTAATCTTTGAGAGATTCTCGGTTCCTTAACGAGTGAAAAAATGAAAATTACAGGGTGTCAAGTTCCTATTTTTTTTCCAACTTTTTCCTATTTACTCCTATTTTTTCCAAAATTTCCCTATTTTTTTCCTATTTTATCAGCTACAGAACTTGGAAAAAATGAGAAAACTGCGCCAAAAAGTTCCGATTACAGTAGAGTTTGTACCTTGCTGACTAATGAACAAAAAGTGGCAAAAGTGCAGTTTGAGTTCTTAAAGGGATATGTGCTCCTGTTTTGGAAGAGCTTCTAACTAACTTTCAGAAGAGCAGCCCAACTATTCACTTACTCTGATAGTGTGTGTGAAGTTCTCCTGAAGCTCCTACGCAGGTTCATGAAGCCAGAAGCAGTGAAAGGACTATATGGTGTTAACCTGTCATCGGTTACTATTCAATATCGAAATCTTCAGCTTGTTGATAGGGACCTGGTCATCGGTGATGCCACAGGAAAGACTATCTGCATTGAAGCCTGAGCAACAGAAGGTGCCTATTCTTGGAGTGAAGTCATTCTTTAAACAATTTTCCTACTTTCTGAAAGGTACTGGGTGCTTGATGCCCTGAAATTATCATTCTACGAGAACAGAACATTTGACCTTTATAAAATATTAAGAAAACCTATTATTCAAATTATTTTTCACATTGGCATCCTACAGGTAAAGTGTTTAAACTGTGAAAGTATCGCCTGTTTTTTCGTTTTTTACTCTAGTTTTAGGCTAGTTCAGCGCTGTCCAACTTGTGGCCCGCGGAATGGACGTTTGCCAAATTTCATTTCTGAATTTTCTTCCCTATTTTGTCATTTCTAGTAGGGAGAACAACATTCAGCGGGTTCCTAAGTCGTATTAACCAACAGTGTATGATTATAGGCAACATCTTGGCCGCGCTTTATAGAAGTTGGACAGCACTGGGCTAGTTAATAGATAAAATTTACTAACTGAATTACTTTTATTTGCAATATTATTTCCAGAAATACACCGAATACGAAGCGTGGGAAAAACATTTCGATTCTAATGAAAAAAAGTCAGCCAAATTAAAGCATTTATATGAAGTTTTGTGGAGGGATCCTTGGGAACCATTTTACATATCAAAGACCAATGTCCCTCCGTACGACGAACGCTTTAGACAGTATGGATTCAACAGAATCAGCCAGGTTTGGGAGCTACCTGTAATTTTCTTTACCTGCGTCGCTAGATTGAAATTCTGAGCATGCTATATGGCAACGATTTCGCGTTACATAGACCTGTATACTATGTAGGATTTATCCTACACTCAAGTGTCTCTTATGAGAGAGCAGTTTTCATTGCAATATGTAAATGTAATAAATTTTTGTGATTGTTTCAAATGAGTTTTGCATTGATGCAGATATTTGAAATGGGCTGGGCAAAGACTGATAATGAGAATGCCTTTACTTTTTCTGTTAGCTACAATAAGGTTAATACAGCAGCAGTAATTATGTGCATAAAGTATTTATTTAGTAAAATAAATACGTTTGGTAAACAATACGTCGTCGTCTTGTTTGTAACTTAACATATCAGAGGATCGTTTGATTATACTTTTGTAATCACTATTTTTTAAACTCTTCTAAAGATGCAAACTGCAGGATGCTGACACTTAAATTTAACAAACATTCGTGTGTGAAAATACAGCAAAGTCGCGACCACAATTTTTTTAAGTTTCATAAAATTCGTCCCATAAAACTTGTATGGGATTACCTTTGACAAATACACGTTCACGACCAGTGAACATTGTTTCTAACAATATGCCTAAACAACCCTATTCCAGGTGTGTGAACTTCACGTGGCTGGCTACCGGTTTCTCGTTTTGGATTCCGCCTTCGTTGTACATAAGGGTTATAAGAGATCGGGCCATTTGCATCCAGCGAAGGACGAAGAACAAGAAAAAAATAGAATTTTGTTCCGGCAGTTCAAATCGAATCTCAAAGAAAAATATCCTGAATCTTCGAGAAGATGTTACTGAAAACCTTTATTTTCCTTTAAATTGATTTATACGTGTTCTCTATTAATAGTTGAAGTCCACGCAATGCTCCTTTGACACAATCGGATTATTGACGGCGATGTTAGGCATTATCTCCATCGATTAAGTAGTCGAAAAAAGGCATTTTAATATGAAGCTACATATCAAAGAAAACGCTTAAGATTTTCTTGAGGGTGATCCCCGCGACTTCGGTTCCAGCGGAGAATCACTTCGACAATGATTAATAAAATGTTTTAAAAGGTGCCATATTTAGTTTTTTAATAATGCATTTTTCAATACATTTTCACCATATTTATAAATGAAACAATAAAATATTAAGTGAACATAAACATGTGACAAACTGTTCATCTCTGTAGTTTGCGAATGAGGTCACGAAAAAATTTCACATTGAAATGGAGTTTGAAATCCGAGTAGGCTTAAGTGCGTGTAATTATTATATGATATGTACTCTTAATTGTATATTTTAGTTCCATTCTCCTCCATTTTTTTAACAAGAAAATCGCAGGGTGTAAGAAAAGCAAATATGTGGTTGTAAGCTCTGATTTGGAGGGTTCTACGACTGTAATTTGTGATTCAAATAACTGCCGTGTTCGAGAAACCATTTTTCTTTGAAAAGTTCCCTACTTTTACCAAATTTATGATCAATTTTGTTTTAACAGTTAATCCACATCGTTCTCAACGCCCTTTAATGCAGATTTTTTTTATATTAATACACTTGTGTGTCATATTAAATACAAGATTAGTGAGATTCTAAAGGTAAAGATGGCTTTCTTTTAATTACGTTAAGCACTGAGAGTATCTCCACAATCTCTTAGTAAACCTTTAAAGGTTCACCACTACACACGTCAAAGCCATTGATTCGTTTTTGATAGTTTTCTTACTTTGTGATTTAAAAGTTTTTAGTAAGGAAAAATGCAAAAGCGTCACTGACAAATATAGTTCGATAATTCTAGTCCAATTTTTTCCCACACTTAGTAAAGTATATTTTTATAACTACTGTATTTCTTTAAACCTAAATACTATCATACGTTATCAAGTAATTCGCTTCCCATTTTTCCACTGTCAAAAGTGTGTGTGATTGGAATGAATAAGTAAAATTTTTTGATTGATGTAAAACGAAGAACTGACTATAGGAAAAATGGAGTGAAAAATTCATTGGAGATGAGGGACGACTTCCGAGTTTTGAGGGTTGTTTAACCACCTCCGTAATAGCAAAGGGAAGATGATGATAGTCACCCATTTAATTACTACCCAAATCCAATGTCGCGTAACTTTGCTGATCTACGGGAAGAGTGTTGCAACCTGAACACGACGTAGCCCTCATTAGAGGTAAAAATAAAATATAATGCGTTGGTATGGTCGTGTGGAGAGAATGAGTAGTGATTCAGTTGTTATAAAGGTTCTTATGATATGGGTGCACGAATAGGTGAGAAGTAGAGGAAGACCACGTAAAAGGTGGAAACGTAACTAATTACTGTACGTGTGAATAGACGTGGAATTGACGTGTGTCTAGAGTTAACGAGAAACTGGAATATGATATATGTGTACAGGGTGTCCGAGAATTATCTGTACAATTTTTGGCTGTTATTAAAAGTCAACCATGAAGTGTAGAAATTCCAGTGTTGTCCCATTTTACAGAGAATCTCATTAAGTTTTTTCTGATACCAAGTTTTGACAAGTTTTTTAGAAATTCCAGTGTGTCCGAACATTATCTGTACAATTTCATCTTTTAATAAAATTCTTGATAACACGTAAAATTCTTAAACAAGATTATTTAGAATCTGTATTTTCAAAAGTTTCGATATGTGCACCATTAGTGATTCGCAAAACATCCAATCGATACTCCAAATATTGCCATGTACGCTGCAGCATATCCACATCAATTCGCTCAATAGCAGCTGTGATTCTTGCTTTTAAATCATCAATGTCTGTCACCCGCGTACATTTCTAAAAAACTTGTCAAAACGTGGTATCAGAAAAAACTTAATGAGATTCTCTGTAAAATGGGACCACTGGAATTTCTACACTTCATGGTTGACTTTTAATAACAGCCAAAAATTGTACAGATAATTCTCGGACACCCTGTATGTATGTATGTATGTATATATATATATATATTATATATATATATATATATATATACTGTATATATATTTTTTTTTCTTTCTGATTTACCGCCGATTCGTACCTAAAAGGAGCGGTACATATCGCCGTGATTGGGTGATGTTACTGTGTTGGGGGTGGTAGACTAGGGGAGTGACTAAGGGTCAGTCGCTGGATAGTGGGTAGGAGGGGTACGGTTTTAAATGCGATGGAGCAGCTGGGAGTGAGTAAGGAAGAAGAGAATCGCTTCCGTTGAAAAGTGGGGGCCGTCGGCGAGTATGGATCGTAGCCGGTCGGGTATGGGATCTTCGGCCGAGAGAGGGAAACACCTGCGACGAAGAACAGACAACTTTGTGCATTCCACCAGGAGGTGTATGACAGTGATAGGGGTATGGCAGATAGGGCAAAGCGGGGCTGGCGATTTCGCCATAAGGTGTTCGTGGGTGATGCGGATGTGGCCTAGGCGGAGACGGGCTAGGATTAATTCCTTTTGGCGGGACCGGTGGAATGAGGAGGCCCAGTATCCTATTCGTAGCTTGATCGTGTGGAGTTTATTTTGTGTGGCCTGGTCCCATTCCCGCTGCCATATGGAGCGGAAAGTCGGGAAGAAGTCGGAGAAAGGGAGGGGTCGGGACGAGGCCGGCAGTGAGCAGGCCGTCTTTGCTGTGCGATCCGCGGCCTCGTTACCCTGGATACCGACATGAGCCGGGACCCAGCAGAAGGCGATTGTCTTGTGTTGGAGGGTCGTTAGACAGTGGAAGGTTTGCTGGATGGTACAGACGAGCGGGTGGGGGGAGTTAAATCTTTCCAGGGAGAGGAGTGCACTTTGGGAATCCGAATAAATGACGAAGGAGCTGGCAGAGTGGGTGCGCACAATATCGAGGGCCTCCGTAATGGCGAAAAGTTCCGCCGAAAAAACGGAGGCCTCGCGGGGCAAGCCGACGCCCCGGGAAAGCGGCTGGGACAGAATCACCGCTGAGGAGGCCACACCGGCTTCCGAGCGGGAACCATCCGTGTAAATGGCGACTGCGTCCGGATGTTGGGTTGCGTGTTCGCGGAAGAGTGACCTGTATATCATGGCGCTTGTGGTAGTCTTCGGTAGGGTACACAGATCTTTGCAAAACTTGATAGGGGTGAGGATCCAAAGGGGGTAGATGCTGAATGAAATGGGGAGAACTGAGGGGGCGGGCATGTTGAAAAGATCAAGGAAAGAGCGGACCGCTTCAGTGAAGTGCCAGCTCCGTCCCTGAGGTGGTAATTCTGAAACCACCGTGCCCAGAAGCGAAGAAGGTAGCCTCTGTGCACGGAGGTATGTCCTCATGAGGAGAAGACCGCATTCCACATGGAGGCTGGAGGCTGGGGAGGAGCGGAAGGCACCGGTGGCGAGGCGGAGGCCTCTATTAAGTACCGGGTCCAGGATGCGGTGGAGGCTGAACCGTAAACTGCACTACGATAGTCCAGCTTCGGCTGCACTATGGAAGTGTAAAGGCGAAGAAGAGAGCGTCGATCTGCACCCCATGTGGTGTGAGAGAGGTGATCCAGAAGAGCGAGGGGGCGTCGAAGGGATTGCTTTAGGTGCTTCAGATGGGGAACCCAATTGAGCCGTCGGTCTAGGGTCATGCCCAGAAAACGCGTGGAGGGTACCACCTCAAGAGGCCTGTCGTATAATGTGACAGAGGGTAGAGGAAGGGCTGTGGGTCTTCTTCTACTGAAGACCATACACTTGGACTTAGGGATGGAGAGGCGGAAACCCACCGACGTCGCCCACCTTTCCACCCGGTAGATGGCGAGCTGCATCTGTCGTTGAACAACAGACGGTTCTCGCCCTGCGAAGTAGATTGCAAGGTCATCCGCGTAAATGGAGGAGCGGATGGTGGGTGGAAGGCATTGTGAGACCGTGTTCATCACGACGGAGAAGCAGAGAACACTGAGGATGCTTCCCTGTGGGACCCCGTCCTCCTGCACAAAGGTGTCAGAGAGGACTGAGCCCACCCGGACTTTAAAAGTCCGGGAAGAGAGGAAGCCTCTGATGAAGGTCGGCATGGCTCCGACAAGGCCCAGATGTCGGAGCTGACCGAGGATCATTGCTCGACGGGTGGTGTCATAGGCCTTCTGGATGTAAAAAAAAATTGACAGTACGAACTGTCTATTGTCGAAGGCATCCTGTATGTCTCGGCTGAGAAGCAGGAGGGGATCAGTGGTGGAGCGGAATTGTCTGAAGCCGGACTGGGTAGACGGGAAGGAATTGTTATGTTCAAGGACGAACGATAATCGCGTGGCAACCATTTTCTCGAGGATCTTGCAGGCACAACACGTCAGGGCGATTGGTCTGTAGTTTGTGGGGTCCAGGGAATCTTTGCCGGGTTTGGGGATAGGGATGACGTGGGCCTCCTTCCACCTAGAGGGGAAGGCGCCCTCTATCCATATGCGATTGTATAGATCCAGCAGAAAAATTTGTAAGGTAGAGTGGATGTGCTGGAGCATGCCGTACGGAATACCGTCCGGGCCGGGACAAGGGGATCGTCGAGAGGCCAGTGCCGCCTTTAGTTCACGCATGGTAAACAATCGGTTGTAGGTGCTGTCTATGGACGGTGGAGAGGGGCTATCGTCAGGGGCGGGTACGGAATTGCCTGTAGAGGAAGAAACGGCGGCGAAGGTAGAAGCAAGGTGGTCTGCCACCGACTTGGGTTCACATAGGAGTCCGTCGTTAGTCCGGAGGACCGGGGGTCGGGAGGGGACATGTCGCCTCTCGACACCCCGCACCTTCTTCCAGATGGTAGCTGAAGGTGTGTTGGCGGTGATGCCGGACACAAAGGCACGCCAAGAGGTTCGGCGCGCTGTCTTCATTGTGCGGCGGGCGATGGCCCTGACCCGCTGCATCTCCGTGCGATGGATGGGGAGTCGCGTCCGGTAGAAGCGCCGAGTTGCCTTCTTCTTGGCGCGCACGGCCTCCGCGCACTCTGGGGTCCACCAAGGCACCCGTCGGGCGCGGGGGTAGGCGAGGATTGTGGTACGCTAGTGCTTGCGGCCGCTAGAACGACGGACTCGAAGTAAGCGATGCACTCGTCGATGGATGGGAAGTGGGCAGTTGTAAGGGTGGTATAGGTGTTGTCGCGGAAGCGGGCCCAATTCGTGTTGGTAGTAACCCACCTTACCGGTACCCGAACAGTCTGGTCGGGTCGATTAAGGGCGAGTTGTATGGGGAGATGGTCACTTCCATGGTCCTCTCGGAGGTACTTGCCACGTGAAGTCTAGGAGGGCATCAGTTGAAACGAGGGACAGGTCTATACAGGATGGAGTGCAGGTGGTGGCATGGTAAAAAGTAGAGAGCCGTTGTTGAGGCACTCGAAGGAGAGTTCGGTCATGACGGATATCAGGGTTGGGGCCATATAGGTGGTGCGTGTGTCGCCCCACAAGGGGTGGCGACTATTGAAATCGCCCAGCAGTAGGAAGGGCCTAGGGAGTTGTTCCACGACTTCCACCAGGTCGTCGCGGGAGACTTGAGCATGGGGGGGGGGAGGTAGATGGAGCAGACGGTGTACTGTCTATCCAGGGAGAGCCGGACGGCAGTCACCTGTAGTGGGGACCGGATGGAGAGGTTGTAGAAGGGGACTGTGTGGTGTACGAGGATGGCAGCTCCCCTTCGAGTGCAGGTAGGAGGCGGGGTGGCGGTGCAAAAATAACCAGTAGGGCAGGGCATGGGCCTGGTCCCCCGGATTAGCTCCTGGAGACAGACACACTGGACGGGAAGTGGCAAGCAGGGAGGTAAGGCCTTCATAATTTGCGAATATTCCTCGACAGTTCCAGTGGACTATTGTGGTTTTCGGGGGATCCATTAGTTGAAGGGGGATGGGTAAAGGTGTAGGTGCTAGGAGGTTGGAGTATGAAGGGAGATCCGGAGTTCGCGAAATTAAAGGCTTGGTCGGGAGCATGGCTGGCTATCTACCGTTCACCAGGGAAGGAATCGGTCGGCCTGTCGAACCCCGCGGAGGTGGCGGGATCGAGTCGGCCGAGCGAGACCGGAGGCGTGGATCACGGCAGGCAGAGGAACATCGTGGGCTGAGAGGGTCGGATGTACTGTGACGGGCTTCTATGGTCGGACCAGGAGGGGGCACGGTAGCCCCAAAAGTGGCGCTACCCCGCCTGTCCGGGGTCTCATGGCGGACTCGAGGTGGTGATAAGGGGTACCAAAATGACCGGGCGGGTGGGAGGGAGGGCGTACACAGGGTAGCTGACAAGGAGGGGGCCGGGGATGTTGGGGGAGTAGGTACGATGGGGGTGGAAGGAGGTGAACCCGAGTAGTCTCGTGGAGGGGTGGAGAAAATGGCACCAGGAGGCAAGGGCAGATCCATAAGACTCGTGGGCGTGGGCGCGGCCGAGCTTCCCTCGGTCACACCGTGTAGCTGCGCCAGGGCCGCATCCACCGGATCCTCGGGGGAGAGGATATTGTTCGGATTGGGTCCCGTCGTCCGGGGCGGGTCGTGGATCTCAGCCACTATTGTCAGAGTCTGTGGGGGTAGAGTGGTGGGACTTCTGCGATGGGGAGAGATGGACATAGTAGACGTGGTGGGCGGAGTGAGGATCCGAGCCGTCTTCTTGGTCCGAGGGGAAGAGGGAGAGAGACGTTGGAAGGCCGGAGGGTCCGGTGACACGCTCCGGCGTCTCCGCCTCGACGGCTTGCTCCGGGCGGCAGGTTCGGGCGTGTGCAGGGGGTACTGGGAAGGCGGGGTTTAAGGTGGATGGGACCTGGGTGTCCTGGTCCCAGACACCTGGCGGATTCGTGGCATGTGAGGTGCGGGAAGAGGAATGGTGGGGGGACAGGAAACCGTTGGGTCCTGCGAGGGTTTTCTTTGAGGGGAACAGGGAGCAGTGGCTTGGGGGGGTTTCGGCGGCAGGCCAGGGCGGCGTGCCGAGATGATAGAGCCGAGAGCAGCGGCAGAGGACACCCCCGGCCTCACCTCCCGACTCCGCACCCTGTCGCGTGCCTCACGGCGGCTAAGGAAGTCCGTCACCTGTAGGCCTCGGACCTCCTCGAACCTGAAGAAAAGGCATTCTCGGGATGAAGAGGGGTGTGCGCCTTCACAGTTGGAGCATTTGGGTGTGTTGGGGCACCTGTCAGGGTGAGCGAGTCGTCCACAGTGAACACATAATTGATGCGGCTGGCGACAAGCGGAGCTAACGTGTCCGAATTTATTGCATTTGAAGCAACGGGTCGGGTCTGGGACGTATGGTCGGATAGAAAACTCGCATGAGGCGCGGTCTCCCATACCCCATACAATGCGGCCGGGGGGATTAGTGTGTCGAAAGTAAGGAGCAGACGTGGGGTGGGGGAGGGGATGCCTCCCTGTCGGGATGTGAAACGACAGATCTTAGTGACTCCTTGGGGTGCGAGGTCCTCCAGGAGCTCGTTCACTGCGACCGACAATAGGCGGGTGGCGTAAATAGTGCCCTGACTCTGGTTCAGGCGAGGGTGTGGGGAAACGGACACCGAGCATCCAAGGACCTCAGTGACGGAGAGTAGGGCTTTCGTCTCTGCGGCTGAGCGTGATTTTACGAGGAGGGAGCCATCCCTCTGTGGGCGTACGTCATAGCAGCTGGAGTTGCTGTGGGTTCGGATCGCCTGGAACGTCCGTTCAGAGTTGTTCGGGAGGGACCCAGATGTAGGCCGAATCACCAGGAATTTGTGGATACTTGGAAGGGAGAGGGAGGTGGTAGAGTCGAAATGGATTGGGATATTCAACGGTCGATAGGACGGCCGTGAATGCCGGCTCCCCCGTCCGCCGCGAGGCTCTCTCCGTGGGGAGGTGGGCTGACGGCGGGTGAGGGGGGCATATGGGGAGAGCAAGAAGCCGGGTTGTGGGGGCAAGTCCTCGGTGGAACTTGACTTGCCCGAAGGTGGCTGAAGTGGGCTGGGGCGAGACCCCTGCTCCAGAGAGTGTAGGTCCAAGGGCGTAGTCGAGGGACGGACTGGGGTCGGCAACGGAAAAGGAGAGTGCAAGCGTTCCGCTTCCACAGGGGGGTCAACCCCATTAGGTTGCGGTCTTCCAGTGGTAAAGGACTCGAGGGCCTGGTTGCCCACCACCCGAGTGTTGAGAGAAGGAGTAGTCCGGGAATGAGAAGCAGTAGTCGTAAGCCGAGGGGGAGAAGAGTCCATAGCAAAACAAAGAACTTCATCCCCCGCGCGCATCCAGCCACCACCGACTCCAACAAGGGAAAGGCGAAGTGTGGGCACACTTGGTCCCACCGCCGATAGATGTCACGCAGAGGAGATACACCCGCACCCAGTCCCTGTGCCTGAAAGGCGGCCACTCTCATCCAACGCGCGGTGAAAAGTGGCAGGGACAGGGTTTGGGTTTGGTTGGAAAGCGACAAGGGTGCAGGGCAACCACCTCCCACACCCAAGGGCCAAGGAAAGGGTCTAAATCAAGGTCTAAAGAACAACGCCAAAAAAAAAACAGGGAGAAACCAGAAAGAATGGGTTAAAGGAGAAAGAAAGAAAAAGAAGCAGGAGATCAGCCGGGTCCCCAAACGGGCCCAATGGTCCACGAGGGCAGAGAAAGCCCTTACACCGAAGAAAGGTGTATTCCCACATTCGCCACAGAGGGAGGCGCCCTATCGCTCCGGACAAAGCAAAGGGATATATATATATATATATATAGAGAGAGAGAGAGAGAGAGAGAGAGATTGGTTTCATGTGATGTCACTAAAGATACCACACATGAAATGTAGCACCAGGTCCTTGATGTTGTAGTAGTACCCTTTTCCGGTGGTAATCCCAAGGCATGTGGTATGTAATTGATTTGTGTGTTTTCGGTTCTGAATTCAAATGTCATGCCCATCCCACGGAAAGTAGAAAATGGGTTCTTTGATAACACTAGGCAACAAATTTCAACTTTTTTTTTGTTACAGACACGTGAACTACTGATTCCTACTAAAGCGGTGATGCTGATTTCAGATCTGATATCAAACTTTCTCTATCACGTCCAGATTTTGTGTAACCGAAAACCCCTATTTTTCATTTTTTTTCTCACCCGCTTCTATTACGAAAGCCGTCTAAGCTACTTTTCCGTGCCACGTTTTATGTTAAGCATACTTAAATAATTAGTGAACAGGGATGTCTTTCCTCCTTTATTCTGGCTTAAGACAGACAGCGGAATTCCGCTGGCGGAGTTACCACCCCTGCGCCCAACCATCCACCCAAAGCGCGTTAGTATTTTGTTGTTACTACTGAAAGGCAAATTCCTGTTCTTAAGTGAAACTTTGGTGTGTGTCCTCTTCCTTTGTCGCTTGTAGGATGACGAGCTCTCCTTCTGCAGGAACCAACAATAATCTCCCATCATATTTGGGTTGAAATTACCTTGGTATCTGTTTTCCATAACTGAGATCTGTTGGTGGAAGCGCTCACCATGCTCGTCACTTACAGCCCCAAGGTTGGCCGGGAAGAAGTCAAGATGAGAATGTAAAAAATGAATTTTCAAAGACATTCTGCATCCCATTATTTCATAAGATTTAAGCATGTTTTCTACGAGTTTACGGTGGTTTTCAGCTTTGTGGTTTCCAAGAAAATTTTTGACAACTTCAACGAAAGATGTCCATGCTCCTAGTTCATTCTCATTTAGGTTAGATGGAAACGATGAGTCGTGGATGACACTGCGGATCTGTGGTCCAGTGAAAACTCCAGCTTCTAGCTTAGCATCTGTCAATATTCCTTTGAATTTATCCTTTAAATATTGGAAACCACTACCTTGATGATCCATACCCTTCACGAAATTTTTCATAAGGCCAAGTTTAATGTGAAGTGGTGGAAGATGTACTTTCTGAGGGTCAATAAGTGCTGGGTGTTTCACATTGTATTTACCAACAACATGTTCAGTTCTAGATGGCCAATCATGTTTTTTGTATGGTTCTTGTCATCTCTGCTGTTCCATAGACACAAAAAGCACATATGCTTTGTGTAGCCCAACTGTAACCCAAGAAGTAATGATACAACTTTAAGGTCGCCACAAATATTCCATGTGTGGTCCTTATATTTGATGAGTCTTAGCAGCAGTTTCATCGATTCATAAGTCTCATTAAGGCCAGTGGCATGTGCTACAGGTATTGAAGGTTTTTCATTGCCGTTGTGCAGTAATACAGCTTTAAGGCTAGCTTTACTAGAGTCAATGAACAGTCTCCATTCTTTTGGATCATAGCGACAGCCAATCCCTTGCATCAGACCACTGATATCGTGGCAGAAACAAACGTTTTCTTCCTGTAAGTAAAATGATGAAAACTGCAAATGGCGATGGCGGAAATGGGAAACTTTGGTGTTTGGTTGGAGAAGATTAAATTTTTGAAGTCTTGAACCAAGCAACTCTGCCTTTTCTTTTGGTAATTCCAAATCGCGCACTAAGTCATTTAACTCCGCTTGACTTAACAAATGTGGGGAAATATTTGCATCTGGAACATATATGCCATCTTTCCCTGTTTCTATATCACTAGCAGAATCTTCAGATGAACTGCTGTCTGTTATCGTTGCTGGTGGAACTGGTGGTGGATTTTTCATCATGTGGTACTGGTTTCATTGCTGATTCGCAGTTTGGGTACGTGATCTTTGATTTGTTTTTCTTTGTGAAACCAGCAATCTTTGTCAAGCAAAAATAACAATCATTGAAGTGATTTTTCGGCTCACGCCAAACCATGGGGACTGAGAACGGCATAGCTTTTCTTTTACCATTCATCCAAGCTATTAACATTGCATTGCACTGTGCACAGCAAATATGTGGTGCCCAGTCCCTCTGTTGGTCTCCTAACTTAGTCAAAATAACACTTGTAGGCAAGTTTAATCTTTGTTGTTATGTTTCTACGTTGTGGCTTAGGTGTATATTGTCCACAGACAAAGCAGAAGTTGTCTGGGTGATTTACACAAGCACGTCTATTTGATGCCATTTTGAATTACCATACAATATCTGAAAAAACGTAGAAAGTAATTATTACGATGTGCAAAATAAAAAGATATACACACCGTAGTACAAAACAAATGCTATAAAAACACACAAGTCACCACAACCTGTCACTTGCTCATCAGCAGAGAGCTTCAACAACCGTTCTGCTTGACTGTCACGTAGCGACTGACCGTTGGGCCGTTGCCCGTTACTATGCTCTTGACTCAGTGTTGCCAACTCGGGATAAATTTTATTTATCAAAATTGTTCGAATTTGTATATAGTTGGCAAAAAAAATTGCTTTAACCTTGAAAAGCAAGTTTCATATTACTGGCATTAAGCCGATTAAAACCAAAATCTGGACGTGGTAGAAAATTTTACTAAAAGTGATTTGCATTTTACACAAAATCTAGACGTGATAGAAAAAATCTAATTATAGATTTGAAATCAGCATACCGAAATTAGCTAGGAGCACCTATTTGGTCTTCTGTAACAAAATCTTTGTTGCCTAGTGTAATGAATTAATGAAAAAATACAGGCGAAGTTCCGGGTACCAGACCTAGTTCGGAGACGAGAGTTCATAACGGATTGGTAATATGTTCAATTAGGTTAGGTTAAGTTTGGTTGGTTAGGTTAGTATTTAGAGCTATGGACTACTTTGAACTGCGTCTGGCATCTGGAATTTTACCAAAATTGAATTGTTCCACAGCCGAAAAGTCCAATTGTTTCAGTACACACAACTTCACATAAATGCTATGCATGATACTTAAGGACAACTAGCAAAGGCTTAGTTTGGTGCAGTCATTAAGTAATGTCTTATGAAAATAAAGTATTGGTAATGTTGAACAATTTACGAAATGCCTCATTTACAATGCCTCTGAAGAAAAGTAAGGTTTAATCTAAATGACTTCGACATGCGAGATTCATTATTATTTTCATGTCGATATTACTTTTAAATGAAAAATATTTTAGGATAAAAATGTATGTTCGTAACGAAAGGAGGTTACGATTCCTCATTTTTTTTTCAAATGTTATGCCTTCGAAAGTGGCTAGTTAGTTCATCCAGGCTCAACTTAAAAAAAAAAAAAAAAAAAGTGCCAATCGATAGTGAATTATATTAGAAAAACTCATTTTCATGCCCTACTTTAAAAAAAATAGCGCACAAAAAAAAAAAATTGGAACTAGCTTACCAGAGAGTTAATTCTTCGTTCGCGTACAAAAAAGTGTGTGTGTGTGTGTACATATATACAAAGGTGGGCACCCGGGCCTCAAAAAGGACCGACGGTCCCGGTCCGTCACGGTCCTCTCTGAAGATAGGACCTAGTAACGACTCGGTCCTCGGTCCTTATATATAATATAAGTGAAAAATTTGATTAAAATGAAAAATGAAATTAAAGACACCGGAAATCTTTAATTTTATTAACGTAAATTATAATTAATACAATACATAAATGATGAAAAAAAGTTATTAAGTTATATGCTTGAGTTTCCATCTTCTTTAGAACTTCCAATAATCACTAAACACACTAAAATCACTAAAAAAGACCGTCCGGACTGGACCGTAATTGCTTAAAAATGGACCGTCGCTCCTCATTTCGGTCCTCACTGAGAAAAGGACCGACTTTCCCGCTCGCGGTCCTTAAAAAGGACCGAGTTCCTGGAATTCGGTCCTTTTGGAACTCGGTCCTGCCCACCTTTGCATATATATATATATATATATATAACGTAAAGAACGACGCTTGTATAGGAGATATTCCGCGCAAGACGAGAAAGAAAGAACGGAACAAATGAAAAAATGAGGTAACCACCTGGGAATCGAACCCGGGATCTTCCGAAAACGCATCTGCAATAATAAAAAAGGTAAGGCTATTTATTCTATTAACTGATTAAGAGTTCACTGCAGATTTTAACCCTGCCTTAAAGGCCATATTTCCACGTTAGATCGACGTCAGTACTAAAGTTTCTTGAGGCGTTCTATCTGCCTTTGGAAGTTAATCATTTTGTCGTAATCAAAGAACTCTGATTCAGATGGCATAAACGATGGTTTGTTTGAACGGTGGTGGACTTTACGAGGTATCGGATAAAAGCTCAGAAGTACGTCTCTAAAATCCAGACATTCCACGAGAGGGTATACTCCATTGTCAACGGGACCACGTACTTGTCACGAAACAGTAAAGGGGCACCTGACATAAGAGACGTGGGATGAAAGTGTGTGGTCGATTTGTAGGCGTGACAGTGTCGCTTCATAATTTTCATATCGTCTAACTTTGTTGAATGAAGAGTGCCATATCCCAGAAAATGGGTTTAATTCGGCGTAATTTATTTAATATCACATTGTCCCAATACGACTGCCACCAAGAATTTAAACGTCTGCGAACAGTTGAAATATAACTCGAACGTAGAAGCTGGAATGAAGTTGAAGGCAATCGGCTGGCATGTTTGGCTGCTGCTGCATCCGCCACCTCATTGCCTGGGATTCCCACATGAACGGGAATCCAACAGAAAGTGAAACATATTGTCGTGTAGAAATAAAAAAGAGCCACTGCTATATTTTCTGTACCAGAAGATGAGACTGACTACGCTACTAAACAGTCAAAAGGGCACTTTGGAAATCTGTGTATATTAAAAAACATAACTGGGGAAGATGAACGATGTGCTGTACTGCAAGAATAGCGAACAAGAAAGCGCGAGGCGGCAAGGATAGTGACTCATCATACGCCGAAAAAAAAGCGCATGAT
Organism: Bathynomus jamesi; assembly: GCA_023014485.1. Classification (NCBI taxonomy): domain Eukaryota; kingdom Metazoa; phylum Arthropoda; class Malacostraca; order Isopoda; family Cirolanidae; genus Bathynomus; species Bathynomus jamesi. The sequence goes on along the minus strand of JAJOZX010001644.1, from coordinate 88,632 downwards.
CCGACGCCTACGGGGGATTTTGAACCGTCTATATAAACGGGGAGTAGCACCGGCATGGGAAACTGAATGTTCGTAGTAAAGACTACGTGCAACGATATCCGATACCTGGCTTTCATTTAAATATGTAAGCGTCTTGAGCGGCGAGGCAAAGGGATCTACCAAGGAAGGGTGGCGTGAAAACTAAAGGCATTACTTTTGGATGACCCCGTCCTGCCGATTCAAAGAGAAACTGGGTTGACAAAGTAAAATGCCTGATAACAGAGGTAAGCAAGTAAATAATATTCTGCACAATAAAATTCCCTATGGAAAGATAAAGGTAGGACAGTACATTTGGTACGGAGACTTGCCTACTGGCGAGGAGTGAAATGCCTCAGTGGCTATACACAAAGTCTTGGTTTCTCACCGGATTCAGCATCTAAAATGCCAATACGTAACTTCCATAATCTAATTTCAGTTCAAGTGAGGCTGTATTTAGGCTGTACAGTATATACGATCAGCATCTCATGATGTATGGGATAAGTGATCAAGTAACTTCAACGTTCGCTGACTCTATTCTCTCAGCTTCTTACAGTGAGGGATCCATAAACTTGTGGTTAAAAACTAAGCCCAAGAAATGTACCAATTCCGCTGTGGTAACGCAGGAATTGTATAAAGCGAGATTCGGGGTATTAATACTCGTTCTTTGCTAAGCAAGCCTGAGGTGATATGAATGTGGTGATTGATACAAGCATATCTGTGTTACCTGAGAGAGGAAACAGTCATGGTGCATCTTGCCTCTGAAGAATCATGCACCAGGACTGATCATATTGAGAATGTCTGCAACACAAATTAAGCTGCGAAAATAGCCTAAAAAATGGATACGGATTTTGCTACTCTTTGAGCTGTGAAAACACACAACATTGTTGCTTTTAGTGGTGATGAGGTACGTACGGAGACTTCGTCAGTACATTGACCCTCTATTTACTTTGCAATGATACTGCAAGTTGCTCGTTTCTTAAAGTGGGAGTATGGGCAAAATTATATTCTATGTAAAATAAACTGTAAAAGTCGTCTTGAGCGTTGATTACGGAATAAAAAAAAATATAATATATATATATATATATATATATATATATATATATATATATATAGGGCGTCCCAAAAAAATGTGTATACACACTTTAACAGCTGATAGCTCAATTGATGTTTCTTTCTTTCCAAGTTAAACCCATTAGAATTAATAATGGCAGTCAGACTAAGCTTTGAACAAAGGAAATTCATTCTAAAATGCTACTGGAAGTGTGAAAACGCAGTTGAAGTGCAAAGACAGTTTAGGAGGGAGTTTCAAACAGATCCACCAACGCGACTTACCATCACTCGAATTAGAGATAAGTTTGAAGCCGATGGAACTGTTCAGAATGTCCACAAGAAGCGTTCCGGAAGACCACGGACATCGACCAGCCCCACAAAGCAAGAAAGAGTACTGGAAACGTATCACCAAAGTCCAAGAAAATCTGTGCGGCAAGCGAGTCGTGAGGTAGGAATTTCAGAATCGTCTGTCCAACGCATTTTGAAGCGCTGTCAATGGAAAAGTTACATTCCAAGATTAGTCCATGCTATTAATGAAGATGATGATGATCCGGACCGAAGAGTGGAGTATTGCGAGTGGTACTTGGCACGATGTGGATGTGGATTGGACGAAGGGGTTTCGTAGAATACCCTCCGCGTTCACCAGACCTCACACCACTAGACTTTTTTTTATGGGGATACTTAAAAGACAAAGTCTACGCTATAAAACCTGCAACAGTCGCTGAATTGAGAGCAGCCATTGAACGAGAATGCACACAAATACCAAACGAAATGTTTCGTGATGTTTGCGATTCCATTGCTTCGCGTTATCAGCAGTGCCTGGACCAGAACGGACGTCAGTTTGAAAACAGGCGACAAAACAATTAAATAATGTCTGTAGATTCTATTACATTTTGAAAATGAAATGTATTTTAATAAACACTGCCTTTATAATTATTTAAAGTGTGTATACATTTTTTTGGGACGCCCTGTGTGTGTATATATATATATATATATATACTGTACTGTATATACGAGTGGCGGTACGAAAGTAATGTCTCTTATTGTATCATATTTACGAATTGAAAAATAAGAGGCATTACTTTCGTACCGACCCTCGTGCGTGTGTGTGATATATATATATATATATATAATACACGCAAAATTAGTCACACCAGAAATCGAACATAGGAACTCATAAACAAAAGCTGTGGGCTCTACCACAAGGTAAAATATAACAGCCTGGCACGTTTCATCACTCGAGGAAACACAACGCTTTCGCTACCAGATGTGTTTTAAGTGCTAGCCCCCTTGCACTTGAGTCAACGGTAGCATTTAATTTTGATATCTGGTATTACTGGGTCCCATAGATAGAATATGCATGATCACGCGGTGTGTGTTCTCTCGGTTGTTTATAATATACGCTAGGGTGTGTATTAGGCAGGGCTGTGGAGTCGGAGTCGTGGAGTCGGTCAATTTTGAGTGGAGTGGAGTCGGAAGTGGATAGTTGGATGGAGTCGGAGTCGGTGCAAATCCTTCCATTATAACCATAGCAGCCTAGGCCTAGCTCAATTTTATGAATAAAATAGATTTAACTTAATGTTTTAATATATAATATAATATATAAATAATATATAATATATAACATATAAATATAAATAATATATAAATATAGTTGCTTATAATTAATAAGGATTATAATTAATTAACATAATTAATAATAAGGAAATTTAAAAATTTTGTACTAGCAACCCTAAATCTTTTTCAGATTTTTAGATTTCAATTTGATAATTTTGATAAGCATCACTGAAAGAAGATTTAATGGAAGCGATCCTTTTTTTAAGAACAAATTCAGTTTAGGTTAGTTCATTTTTTTACGGATGTTTATAATAATACAAAAACATCTTATTAATTTGCTAAACCAATAATAATCTTATTTTATTTAAGTTTCAATCAGTTTGTATTTTGGGATTTATTGTAATTTTTTAATAAAGAGAAAAAAAGCCATTAAAGCATAGTTACAGCCACTAAGTAACCTGATGAGTCATGTGGTGGTGACGAAATGCCTTGTTTATGAATCTCCATTGGCCTAATAAAGCTAATCGTAATCAATTTGGCCTTAACATTCCATCGGAGTCGGAGTCGTAATTATACAAGTCAGATTTCTGGAGTCGGAGTCGGAATGTTAAAATTTTTTGAGTCGGAGTTGGAGTCGGCAAATTTGATCACCGACTCCACAGCCCTGGTATTAGGCCGAGTCGAAAATGGTAAATTTTTTATTTCTTAAAAAGTACACTATGTGAGAAGTTTCATTTTATCATCCTAACAAAATATTAAAATATCAAGCATGTGCTACCCTACTACTACTGTCACATGCCGCTCCTCCCTTTTTTACCTTCATATTTGCATATGTTTAATGTTTACATGATAAGTTGTTTGTTTAATGCTTGATATTTTTATGTTTCAGATAAATAGAAATAATTTTTCAGATAAATAGAAATAATTTGCATTTGCTTTAATTATAATTTGAATTATCATTATAAATTACATATACTGTAATTTGATTTTACTTCTGAATATAAACTATGACTACTAGAAGCAAGTCCTCAAATGCAGCCTTTGGATATCCTACGGAATTCCCAGCAGCCATGACTCGTTCAAAAGCAGATGTTGTGAGACACTACCTTTTTGTGCACCGTCATGAAGAAGCTGAATCAAAAGGATCAGCAACTGCTAATGATTGTTACAGGGTTGTTGTAAAAGATATTGAAGACATTTGGATGAAATTTTCTTTTCCTACAATTAATTAGTCAGTCGACTAATAAAAGAAGCCTCAAAAGTGAACAAGGTGCCGTTGCAGCGAAAAAATGAAAGTTTTGCCTTAAAAGTAGCTCAGTATGATGAAATGTTTGATATATCTTCTTGTGAATGCTATGATAAGGGAATTGATAGGAAATCTTGCAGGTGTAAGGATAAAATACCAATGGCAGAAGGGGAGTCTTTTGGGGGTCAAAAACAAAGAAAAAATCAGTTAGGACCAATTGATCGCATAAGTAGTTCAACAAAGATCTTTAACAAGAGTCCAAGAAACACAAAACCGTGAACTAAAAGCACAAGAAGAAATGACTGAAGCCACCAATGTTTTACCATCGGAATTTATAGAAAATACCGAAGACGACATGGATGTAGATTCAGAGAATCAGGATGTAGATTATGAGGCCGATTTAGAATTGACTGAGAATATTCAGAACAGGCACTCCTATAAAAACCAAACATTAACAGCAGATCGTTATCGTGTAAGTTGTAGAGCTGCAGCTGCAATAGAAAGAAATTAGAAAGAAAAAGAAATCGCATGGGTGAAACAAATACTTTTAGGTCTAAATCCGAAAATCTGAAGATGGAGTGCCTTGAATTTGATGGAAGGAAAGATAGCACTAACTAAAGTGGAAAGATAAAAGAAGAACACTATGTTATTGTGAAAGAACCTGGAAGCATCTATGTAGACCATGTCACACCAGATAATGGAACTGCTCGCTGCATAGCAGAAGAGTTGATAACTATCATTACAGACTCGAACAGCACAGATACTATCAAAGTTTTACTGTGTGATGGTACTCCTGTAAATACAGGAGCCATAAAACTGGTTGAAATTCATCTTAACAGACCAGTGCAGTGGTTGGTGTGCCTCTTGCATTTGAATGAGCTGCCTTTTATATGCACGTCTACAACGCCATTGATGGTAAAACAACAGGTCCAAATACTTTTGTGGGTTCAATTGGGAATAAACTGAAAAAGATTTAACAAAATTGGAGGTAGTCAAATATTCTCGCGTAAAGGGAAACATTAAAGAAATTTCAGCAAATGTTGTGAAGAAGCTAAACAGTGATCAAAGATATCTCTATGATATGTGTCTGGCAATGCAAACTGGAGACACTTCTCAAGATCTGTCCACTCGATCCCCAGATACCCTTCACCATGCTCGCTGGCTAACTCTAGCCAACAGGGTCCTTCGATTATATATCTTAACGCCAAATCCCGATAAAAACCTTCAAGATATAGTCAAGATTATTATGCAGTTCTATGCTCCAGGGTGGTTTTGGATAAAATCTCATCCTAATGCAACTGATGGTGGATATAACTTTTGGCATTTAATGTGCTTGCTTCCAAGTTTAGATGAACAACATAGACCAATCATAGAACCAGTATTAAAGAATAACGCCTACTTTGCCCACCCAGAAAATATACTCGTATCAATGGTAATTGACAAGAGACTAGAAATTAGGGAGCAAGCTATTCAAAAAATCATCCTTTCAAGAACAGGATTTTCAGGTACCAGAAACTTTGAGTTGCCTCGAACCCTCAATTTCCAATCTAGTGATTACACCGAGATGTTCGATTGGCAAAAAGAGATCATTATTCCTCCACCACTGCTAAACAATTTTAGCGACGATGAACTAATACAGGCTCGATGTAAGCCACTGGAGATAGCTTCTTTTCCATGCCACAGTCAAAGTGTGGAAAGGGCAGTGAACCTAGTAACAAAGGCATGTCAGGAAAGAATAGGATATGACAACCGTCAAAAGTCTATCTTCAACTCATTAGAATCAAGGCGAAAACTGCCCAAGTTTGAATGGAAGGCCCAATGGAATGAGTAAGAAACGTATGAAATAAAATTTCCTAATGATATTGAAAATTTCTTCCCTTTTGATGTGATAAGGAACAATGAAAAAGTGAATTGAATTTTAGCACATTTATTATGCCTCTAATTTTTTCTTCTGAATATATTGTTGTACTTAATTAATTTTCCTAATACTGTACATTATTAAATAAAATATTATGCGTTAATAAAGATTTATGTCATCAAAAAACATGAATGTAGAGTAAGTCTCGTATAAATGGAATATTCTTCAATATAGGTCAAAAAGTGAAAAATTGTGCCAGGGGTAGGAGGCTTTACACAGCGAAAATAATTTATGAGGGGGAGTTCCTGTGTTCCATTCAAACCCCTCACAATATGTACCTTTTCAATATAAAATTTCGACCGGCCTAGGTGTGTATGTCTTACTTTGTCGTAGTACAGCTAATATTGTCAGCTAATTTTTTCCATTGCGCAAGAAATACCAACACCATGTGCTATATTTTAAATATAAACTGGATATCAAATGTCTTAGCAATTACAACTAATGAGGTAACCTAGCGTAAGGAATTTTATTTTGTTGTACAGTATAGGCTTAGTTTTAACTATGAATTAACTTATGGTTAATATGCAGCAAATAGCCCCACCTCGAGTTCATAATTTTTGATGTTAGCATTCGGTAGGTTACAGCAATACGATAAATTTGTTGAAAGCCAGACTTCCGGCAATTCAAAATTAACGAAGTTATTGATTTTTCAAGTTTTAACCATTTTTTTGTTTCATGACCTGCCAGCAGGCATAAGACATCCTCGCTCTCAGACAATTTTCTGGAAATGTGTGGACGACCAATCACAGTGCATCTTTTTTTAACCAATAGTAGGTTATTAAACACTCAAAAACAACCATGCCTTAATGAACCAATGACAGCTAATTAGGAATTTTAAAGCTATTAAACACTCAAAAACAACTACGCCTTGATAAACCAATGACAGCTAATTAGGAATTTTAAAGAACTTATCAAGTTTTTTTTCCCCCGACCGTTTAGTCACGGAAAACCTCGGCCTTTGATACAGCTGAGGTCTTTCTTCCTTTTCTAATTTTTGTCGCGTAGACATGTGCAGTGAGATTTGTGAAAGTTGTGACCTAGGCTACGTTGAAGTGTTGAAAATTTTAAGAGACGATTCACATTTTTCAAGAACACGGTGTCGTTCCCCGTACGCGAAACTATCCAGTGTTTTCCCAGCCCCTTTATTTCCGTAGTGACCGAGACGTTTTCGTGTGTAAACGCAAATTTCCAAAAAAACAAGCAGAAGAGTTTGTTTCCGTGCAAATTTACGGGTTCAATATCTCTTCAAGGGCACGTGGCTAGCGAAGTCACACATTCCGGCAAGTGTTAATCTAGCTTTCATAAGCGTTTTCCTCCGAAAACATTTTTCCCAATCCTACTGTGAGCAATACCTACAGTTAGCGCCGCAAAATAGCCCCACCTCAAGTTCATAATTTTTTATGTTAGCATTCGGTAGTAGTATGATTGGTTAGGTACAGTATATCAAAGTCAGGTCAACTGAATGCCCTTGACGATTGGTTAGGTTGTCATGATATTTTCGTTAGTTTAACGATTTATTTTTTTTTCGAAATCTCTTCATTTAGGTTAGGTTAGGTTAGGTTAGCAATAACGGTAACGAAATTTAGTTATTAGGGTGTGTTTTCATGTGCTTTATTCAGAAATGCTACTCATTTGCCCCGTGTTTACTTGAAAATAAAACGACAAAAAAAAAAGTTTTTTTTCATACTTTCAATTAAATGCGGGACAAATGAGTGGCATTTCTGAGGAAAGCACATGAAAACACACCCTAATAACTAACTTTCGTACCAAAAGTCGAGGTGGGGCTATTTGCTGCATATTTACCTAACTTATAGGCCCTACTAGCTAAAGTGGTTTAGGTAGACCTGCGGTGCTGGGGCCTATAGCCTTAGTAATCGGGATGCCTGCGGCCACCCAATTACTGGCGAGTCAATTATTCGGTCAATAAAACTATAGAAAAGAACGCAGCATTGAAAATCTTAAGCTTCACAAATCTTGATACAATGAGTTCAGATGAGAAGCTTAAGATTTTCATTGCTGCGTTCTTTTCTAGCTAAAGTGGGCCCTACTAACCCATTTGGTTAGACTGCGGTGCGGCCCTAGTAATTAGGGGGGGGTCAATTGTTAAGCTTCACAAACGTTCCTCGTGAACTTAAAATTAAATATTTTCGTTAGTTTTAACTAAAATATTCTGTGTAAAAAAGTGAAGTCTGGCAACTGGCAAAAAGTCTGGGGTCCGAGATAACAGGAAAGTACCTAATTTTTTTTGACAGACTCTGCTTCACTTACCATATTTCCCGGTGTATAACGCGCACTTTTTTTTCCCCCAAAAATCACACTGCGTTAAAATTGTACATATGAAGTGAGGTACGAGGTATATTTTTTCCTAAATTTTTATTTTCCTAAATTTTTTTTTCAAAATTAGGGTGCGCGTTATACGCCGGGAAATACGATATATTATAGAATATAGATACAAAGTATTTAACTTAGGCCTCCAAGTTTACTTAATGCAATTATATCCTTATTAGGCTAGACTACTAGTTATAAATTTACAATACTTGAAATGTTTCAAGAGATCGATTACTCCAAACAAAGGCCTAAGTTCCAGATGCCAGACGCAGTTCAGAGAGTCCACAGGCCCTAATTACTTATTAAGTAACCTAACCTAGCCTAATTTATTTAACACATTACAAAACTTGTGAATGTCTCCGAACTGCGTCTGGTATCTAGAATTTAGCCAGTCAAGCAATTAATTTTTTAGGTCCCTAATATGGTTATTAAGGAACATGCATTCATAACATACAAAAGACCCATAAAGGTACCGTACTTAGGCACACACCTTCTCTGCCATTCTTCTTACAATTTCTGAACTATAAATTTAACTTTTTTTGTTTCGTCTTTTGAAAACGAATTAAACACTAGGTCCTTAACTTTAAACATTCGTGGTTTAGCTGTTGCGAGTTGAGACGACACAAACTGACATTTTTAGTAGTAGGCTACTGTCACAGATCTGTTGTTCTAAATTATTTAGAATTGTGATCCCACAAAGCTAATGAGACTCTCCAGTGCTACCCCAGGCCAATGATACATGCAATTTAAAGAAATTAAATGATAAAATAACCTTAACACTTAAAAGATTCAAACATTTCACAAGCTCATCAGTTGCAATATTCTTATGTTTGTACTGAGGAATGATGATCTTATAACTTGATTGTATACAACACTCAAATTTAATTATTAGCCTAGAATGTGATTATTTGTTACAATGGGAGATCTTAGTAGTGATTAGCATCCACAATTTAGCAAGTTAGTAAGTAGAGGCTGAGCCTAATACTAAACTTCATTTAAATAGTTTTATCCTGTGATTATACACTATTCAGGATTTACACAATTTCATCAGTATTTTATGCAGACCAGGCTGAGACCAGTAATAAATTTGAAGACTATAATTGATTAGACCACTGTATCAAACTGCAGTATTAGATACACCTTGAACCTATCACTATTTCCCTGGAAACACACTATTGGACCATCATCATAGTGGTCACACCAATGTTAATACTAGTTGTAAGTATTATCCATTCTGACTTAGTCTAACACCTTCAAATTTCTTCGAATACCACACTAATTAACTGATGCCTATTCTTGCACAGCATTGCCCTTGGACTTAGTCTCCAAATAAATTAAGAGTTTTTTATGCAGTTGGCACTCCTGACACTCCTGAGAGACAGACACTCCTGAAAGAATTCCACCGCTACTTGTGCCAGTTTGCAACTTTTCCCAACCCACAAGCTGTTCAGTGCCTCCACTGATTCTGCCTTTAGATATACTGTAATTATATTCCCTGAGACAATTACCCCACCATATTCTTTTATGACATCCAAACCTTACCCTAACCACAAAATATTTTTGGTTTATAACAACAACACAATTTATCTGGTCTTATCCTATATTTCCATTTATATACTACCTAACGCTTAGCCTAGTCAATATGAGAAATTTGGCAGAAGTGGCGCACCAACTTCAGATGGGTTATAGTGGTTCCAAATCTTATGTAAAATGGGACAAATGATGCCCATGCCATGCTCACCTAGTAATACTATTTATCTGAAAAGGACAACAAATTTGCAACTAGCAATTTAGTTTGAAAGGCGGACACATCTGGTCATCTTTGCCAAATTTCTCAAATTGGGCTTCAACTTACAATCTGTTCGCTTGGGTATACTTTCTCAAAATTTATCTATGCTACCTCTGTGGATCCAGTATTTATTTCAATACAATAATTATTGTCCATTCCAGAAATCTATTTAGTTTGATGCAAGTCATAATAGCCTACCAAATTTTACCATTTATCTGCCATTATTAAATGTCACACTGTCACAGGGATCAGATTACACTAAGTCAGGTAGTCACTTTAAATTGGTCAGTTATTTCCCACATTACCAATTTTAGCCAGTCATGATCTTTGTAACAAGTTTCAAAGAACTGGTCTCCATGAAACTCAAGATATACTACTGTATGTATTTTAATTTAATTGTTACATGCTATTTTGATAATATTTAATACCAAGTTTATCTGCTAGATGACCTTTACTTAGTTTTTAACTTCTAATTAGTTTAAAGCTCACCTTACGATGTTTACAAACAACACTTCCAACTGAGTACTGTATCACAATGCTCAGTCTCATGGCAGAATGAAAGAAAATTGGTGTACTTTTGTGTCATTATAATTCACTAGATTTACTTTTCACACACTACATCTATTTTGACATGCTACACTTGTATTCTTTTTCTCAATAAAAGTTTTATTCTCTTCTAATTGCCTGTTCGTTTACTAATTTGTATTGGCACTTAGCTGTCTTATAAGTCTCTAGTACGGTTTATTAAACTCATAAGCTAAAAACATCAATAAGAGACAAAACCCGAAAAGGTTACATTCTGTCTTTCGTGACATAGTTACGATGTAGTGTGATATCTTTTATAGTCTATAGTCTATACTATAAAAAGGCAGTCCTCCTGCAGACCATATATTTACTATTAAGTGATTCTGAACATAAAAATAAATGCGCTTTGCTTTGTTTCAACTTTTTACTCTCGCTAGTTAAGATTTTCATTGCTTGATACACTGGGTTCGGATGTGAAGCTAAAGATTTTCATTGCTGCGTTCTTTTCTACAGTTTTATTGACCGAATAATTGACCCCCCAATTACTGAGGTTTCAATTACTCGGTCAATAAAACTATAGAAAAGAATGCAGCCATGAAAATCTTAAGCTTCACATTCGATCGAACCCATTGCATCAAGATTTGTGAAACTTAAGATTTTCATGACTGCGTTCTTTTGACCAAAAACTATTGACTCCCCAATAATTTGGGGGGCCGAAGGCCCCAGCACCGAAGGTCCAGCTAAATGGGCCCACTTTTGCTAGTATACATAATAATATACGGTACTTGTGGGTTATCTGTCGCCGCTTTTTAATATACCTATTGGTTATCTGTTTCCACTTTTTACTTGTGGGTCATTTATTTTTTAGTTAGGTTAGTGTGTGGTTAGGTTAGGTTAGGTTAGGTTAGTGTGAGGTTAGGTTAGGTTATGATTAATGTTTGTTATTTTGAGAAATAAAAATAATTTAAGAAAAAATAGTATATTTTTGTAAAAATGGCAACATGATAACACACATCTGTATTTGTAAAAAAGTTGGAAAATTAAATTAAAAAGTGGCGACAGATAACCCACAAGTACCTAATATACTGTATAACAAAAACAGTATTGTGCAAATTTTGAATCAGAGTCGTTGGCTCGTTCCTAATGTGTTTGTAACTAAGGACGAACATGACGTCATCACTTTTTTTTCATTTTGAGGAAACGCAAAGAAATTTACAGTATACTGTACGTGAAGTTTTTGTACTTTAACTTTGTTTATTCTTTTACAAATTAAATAAGAGCGCGAACGAATAGGTATTTTCAATAAGTTGCTTAAACGAATATAACAACATTTACCCAGTGGTGTGACGTCAGTATTTCTTAGGAACCCAAAATAATATGCATATTATATTTCTGGATAGAAATTTCCTGTAGTTACACAGTCTCTTCAAAATTTTACCTGTTCGGGATAACTTTTACATAAAATGCAAATTTTTATTTATAATGTCTACATGTGCATGCCGATGTTTAAAAACAGTGAAGTTGAATTTCATTAAAGTGATAATCTATCTTGCATTTTCTATAATGACGAAAAATTTGTCAAATTGTGGTTTTTGGTGATTTGGACTATGCTCTAGCCTCTAGGTCTAGGGCCTAGGCTATTTATTTACTCCAGATCATTTTGAGCTGAAAATTCTGAAAGGGATCTTCAGCAAGAGCTCTTCACTATTTAGGGCACAGTTAAGAAAAAATTAAAGAAGTGTGGTCCCCTTGAACCTCCCAACATTTTGTCGTAGCCTCGTTTACGCTCTCAATTTTGAGGTAGGTTTTAGATGTAAGCTAAGCCTATAGGGCCCTACTTTAAACTTGAAGTTCAGTATAATCTTAATTTGCTAGTAACAGTTCCTGGCTAACTTACACTGATGTAAGTCTAAGCTAGTTAGAGTTGACTAGGTCCAGTCCTTTCAGGTGCAGTATGCTGAGATAATTTAGGCCACCGCACTGAATCTGGGTGCAACATGTATTTGCCAAGGTCCCTGATTAAATAAGTTTGGCTATAATTGTATTTTAGTACTTGATCAGAAGCAGACCTACCTAAGTTAGGCTAGTCTAAATGTCGCTACGCGTTTCCCCTTAAGTATGCTTCACACAGATCTGAAACAAATATATTAATTACTAGTACAGTTCCCGTCACTTCGCTGACGGTTAGACAGGCTAAACTACAAAAAAAGAACCCAGCCGTGAAAATTTTGGGCTTCACATTGTGTCAACATTTCTGAATCTGGTATCTCCCAAAACCTCCTCACCCCCATTCAACTTGGGGGCTAACCCCCTCCCCCATTACCACACCAATCCCCCATTACCCCCACCCCTCCCCATTACCACACCAATCCCCCATTACCCCCACCCCCACCCTTCCCCCGTTGCTTAACTACAGAAAAGAACACAGTCATGAAAATCTTGAGCTTCACATTGCCGCACGTAATACAATTTCTGAATTTTTTTTACAATTTCTGAATTTTTTTCTCACAATTTTTTCTAACAATTTCTGAAAGTGTGACGGACAGACAGACGGACAGACAGACGGACGGACAGACGGACAGCTCTCTTATTATAGTATAAGATATAGATTAGCCTAGTCCCCAGGCCAGTAGTTCTTCAGACTTCACCCCTGGTCGCCAAGACATTTTGATTGGGTCATTAAATTGTTACTAATCATTTATTTGTTATTGCTAATCATTTTACTGTTAATTATTTGGATCTTTTCCGTTTGGGGGCCAGCAGCGAATTTTAATGAAAATCGGTATATCAATGTAGTTTTGGTCGCTGATTTAAAAAATAACTCTCTTTTTGGAGAAATGAAAAACAAACATGTTAGAGCACTTTAAATAATTAATGTTTTTAATGAAAATATCATAACTTAACCAATCGTCAAGGGCGTACAGTTGACCTAACTTGGCATTAATTCTTGATTTTTTTTCTGCTACTTTTACAGATCTGCCGAGATCCTTCAAAAAATGTATTCTTCGTAAAGTTGTACTTTTTACCGTTTGACCGACGCTTTTGGCAACGAAAGAACTGGGTATTTTTATCAAAGGAACACACTTTCCCACACTTAGAGCACTTTTTCATAAACAGTAACAGTTTGTGACTCGCTAAATTTAACACAATCCTCTGTAATTAGTTTAAGCTAGTTAAAACACATATTAATTATTTAAAGTGCTCTAACATGTTTGTTTTTCATTTCTCCCAAAAAAGAAAGTTATTTTTTAAATAAGTGACCAAAACTACATTAGTATACCGATTTTCATTAAAATTCGCTGCTAGCCCTCAAACAGAAAAGTCACAATTATTTAGTTTATTATCTATTACAACTTATTTATGATGTCTGTGGGGCGTGGTATGGAATGGAGCATTTGGTTATAATGTCTCTCTGGTGTTACCTTAATGGTGCGAGGTGTTGGTGCATGATTGTACATGTAATGGCAAGGGTGTTGTGGGTTAGTTGTCAATTCATGGCAGCAGCGACAACTAACCCACAACACCCTTGCCACTACATGTACAATCACAGTACAGAAAACACATACACACACACCTAACCCACAAAGCACTGACACGACTCGGTCCAGTAGTATAGCCGCAAAAGGGTAGAGTGCAAGAATGTTGCAAGTGATTACGTAATGTTGCAAAGGGGGTGGGGTGTTGCAAACAAATAAAAAAGAAAAAAATACCCCAAAGGGCCCTTTGTTGCCAACCGGGGTTGCAAGGGGCATGCAACTTGGAGGTGGAGTTCTCCCCAGCAAGAATGTTGCAAGTGATTACGTAATGTTGCAAAGGGGGGTGGGGGTGTTGCAAATGGGGTGGGTGTGTTGCAGAGGGGGTGGGGGGGTGTTGCAAAAAATAAAAAATACGGGCCCTTTGTTGCCAACCGGGGTTGCAAGGGGCATGCAACTTGGAGGTGGAGTTCTCCCCAGCAAGAATGTTGCAAGTGATTACGTAATGTTGCAAATGGGGTGGGGGTGTTGCAAAAAAATTAAGGACAAAAAAAAAAAAAACCAAAGGGCCCTTTGTTGTCAACCGGGGTTGCAAGGGGCATGCAACTTGGAGGTGGAGTTCTCCCTCCCCCAAGCTATTCCCCCCAAAGGGCCAGAAAGGAGAGAAAAGAGGAGAGAAAGGAAGAGGGGGGTACACCTGAAGGAGAGAGAGAGAGAGAGTAGTTGCCTTTGATTGCAAGGCAAGCAACTTGGAGGCGGAGTTCTCCCCCAAGTTATTTTCGTTTACCTAACCTAAGAGGCCTCTAAGGGGTTTTCCCAAAGGGCCAGAAAGAGAAGGACCAGAGGTCCTTGCTCGGCTGGGAGCCGAGCTTGAATGACTCCGTCAGTCGTCTCTCGGTCTTTTATAAACCTATATTCTGGCTGAGTTGCCAGATAGCGCAATGTATTCAGTTGCCAGATAGCGCCATGTGTCCCAGATATAAAAAACCATATATTAATCATCCATTTAAATAGTGTACCACAATATATATTTATATGACGGTAGTTAATCCAATTAAATTCTGTTTATTAAATAAATAATTTTTACACACTTAATCTTTATTATTATTAAACCTGGAATTGCATACCTTTCCAGTTTTTTTTGCAATGATCGGATTGTTCTTGCTAGATATATATTATTATGCATCATTTTAATGAGAAAGAAATGTACTTTAATATTATGTTTATTAAATTCTCCTAAAATAATTATATAAGACCAAAGTAATGGTCTGACGTTGGAAGAAAAAAAAAGTAGAGAGAAGTTTAGTCTTGGAGGCCTCTTAGCAAGACAAGTCTCCCATCAAAATTAGTTTTCTTTACTTACTTTAGCTTCAAATTTTATGGGTAACTTGCATATCTGAAAAGAAAATGAGTTTCACTGCCTCAATGAATAATAAATTAATGTTTTTGAGAACGCTATCGCTATTGGCCTAGCCTAATTATTGATACCTACACACCGATACACTTGAATCATTACACACGATGTCAGTATCACTTTCACTTCAAGACATTATTGTATAGAAATAAGGTATCACAAGTACTACAAGAAATAAATAAAAGAAGTACCCACAAACAAATCTGTAGTGATAAGGTAACACAAGTACTACAAGAAATAAATAAAAGAAGTACCCACAAACAAATCTGTAGTGAAACAAAAAAAAGGCAAAACAGACCGCGTGACCCTGAACATTTTAATGAGAAAGAAATGTACTTTAATATTGTTTATTAAATTCTCCTAAAATAATTATATAAGACCAAAGTAATGGTCTGACGTTGGGATGAATCCAATTAAATTCTGTTTCAAAACCTCTCTCGACTCCATTTCTTAGATATGCCCACAATTATATATATATATATATAATTATATAGAGAGAGAGAGAGAGAGAGAGAGAGAGAGTTTTGTTCAAATAACGGGATATGCTTGTATCTTTTGCCATTGTGTTCAAACAATTGTTCGAAAACCATAGTTCGAAAAACAGTTGTTCGAAGCAACAATTATTCGACGTTATAATTGTTCGAATGAACAACCAACTAAATAAAATCTTAGTTGCCAAGACGCAAATACGAAGATGTAAATAAGAAGGTTAGCCTCTTCATTTAAACTATAACATTTATAGTGCTGCAGTAGTATACCACCCTTAAAATGGCAGAGTTTGTTTCTAGTGAGAAAGGAAATCCAAATCGAAAACCATACCCATATTATGTTATATCAGTCAGGGTGAGTCTTCTGCCACGTTAGGCGTACGCTAGGTTAGGCTGTAGAGCAATTTCCCCATGTCATCAACTTTCGGACAGTCAGGGATCGTTGGGCGTGATTTCCGACTATTCCAAAAAATATGTGGCCGTAAAATTACCTACTGTACTTACCCCTACCATACCTCTGTTTAGGAGTGTATCGTACTTACTGATGTCATGCAGGGATGACACTAATAACATGTAAGTAAAAATAAAAACCGGAAACTATAAAAAACCTATTAAACCATTCTTAAAATTAAATGCTTTACTCCATTTATAATGAAAAGGTACGACTTGTGACGTCATTCGGCTACTGAGAGTTATTAGCAAGGGAAACTCTGAGTAAATGGAAATATTATTTTCTCGAAAACAATGGGTGATAGAAAAATTCTGAAACCGGAATCAGTATCAAAAGTTCTATAAGAATCACCAAATAATTTTCGTTGTACCCTAGTGCAATTTCTCGCCGAATTAGAAAGGTTTTCACTCCGCCTTAGACCCACAGTTTAACGTGGAAACTGAATGTTTTTTAAAATATAATTAGGCTATATTTATATTTCTTTATTATAAAATAAGTTAACAATTGAAATTATGTTAACACAAGAATTTGTGAAAAAATACTAATAACTTGTAAGTAAAAATAAAAATATAATATAAGGGACTACCATAGAAATGTAAGTGTCTATAATTTATTCACAAGAAACACGATTTTATATATATGTTACTCGTCCGGTCCCGTTATAGCGGATTGGTACACGTCATAGCTCCACCCAGCTACATCGGCAGCCAATCACTACGAACATCTGGTCTTTTGGGCGGAGCTTGGCGATTGTGCATATAAAAGGGGATATTTTTCAGTTGGGAGTAACAGTAGCTATTTTCGCGTCAGTGAATAATCATTCCCTCCACCATGGACCTGTACGTCTCCCCAGACTTGTATGAAGAAAGTGACGCTGCAGCATTAACGACAATTAGTCTTTTTAACGCGATTGACCGTGTGAATTATTTCCAACGCAAACCGTTGAAGATATTTGCAGTGACGCTCCTTACAATCCGACGCAAGGGACTACCATAGAAATGTAAGTGTCTATAATTCGATTTATATATATGGGAGTTGTAGTATCTCGTCAAATAGATACTCGCCAAAATTTTTTATGTCAATCAATGTTATTTGGTTTTACTTATCCCCATTATGCTAAAATCGAAATTTTTTATGGCAATCAATGTTATTCCTCTTAAATGAACCAAAGATATCTTCACATAATGGGGATCTGTCTGTATACTCTGTATATGTTTTAAAAGAATGAACATTATTCCTTTAAGGTCCGATGAGGATTTGACACGTGTTATACAATCTTTTGAAGAATCTCGGAATACGGAGGATATACTGAACAGTCAGCAATGTCACACATCCTCCACCATGGACCTGTACGTCCCCGGAATTGTATGAAGAAAGTGATACTGCAGCATTAACCGCAATTAGTCTTTTTAACGCGATTGACCGTGGTGAATTATTTCCAACGCAAACCGTTGAAGATATTTGCAGTGACGCTCCTTACAACCGACGCAGGGGACTACCATAGAAATGTAAGTGTCTATAATTTTTTATATATATGGAGAGTTGTAGTATCTCGTCAAATAGATACTCGCCAAAAATTTTTATGTCAATCAATGTTATTTGGTTTTACCTCTTATCCCCATTATGCTAAAATCGAAATTTTTTATGGCAATCAATGTTATTCCTCTTAAATGAACCAAAGATATCTTCACATAATGGGGATCTGTCTGTATACTCTGTATATGTTTTAAAAGAATGAACATTATTCCTTTAAGGTCCGATGAGGATTTGACACGTGTTATACAATCTTTTGAAGAATCTCGGAATACGGAGGATATACTGATCAGTCAACAATGTCACACCGAAATAATGTAAGTGTTTTTCAATCTTTTTGGGATAAGAAGACAATATATTTTCATAAATTTATTAAATGAAAGAAATCAGTACAATAAACAACTACAGAATATACCGTTACAAATATACGAACAAAAACATTATAATATACAACGAGTACGTACAATTGGAAAACGGATTTTTATCTGTCTGCATACCATTTCATCGTTTCGGCGAGTGTGACACGGGTCAAATAAATTTAAAAAATTTATAAATTCTTTATCACTTGACATATGCATGAGAAATGAGACGCAGTACATTCCGCAAACATTAGTAAAATATCCTTGTACACGAAATGGGTTCCATACAACTTCGGGAATATGTAACTGAGCGAGAAATTTTACAATAATAGGGTCACTCCAGGGTTGAGTACCGAGTGAATCAAAATAGTACAGGCGCTGTCTATTTTTAAAATAGACAGCGATCCAGTGAATCCCTTCATTACCGATGACATCTGTGTTCACAATAAGACTACCGCATTCTCGCGTACTTGGCAAACTCAATGTTTCATTCTTCGCAAACACGCCGATAAATTTGGAACGTGTGACTCGCTCCATTACTTTCTGAAGTGTATTAGCATCCATTTTAAAAGTCAGTGATAACGCTCCTAAATCTATCTACTTCTATTAGGGCTTGCGATTCGAGATATACTAGTACACTAATAGGAGCGTCTATAGGCTTGGCGAATTCCAGCCGCACTGAGATGTTTCCGCTCTGCTGTGGGGTTAAATGGGTATTTACGCTAGCAGATAAGTCAGGTGTAATGTCAAACGGATAAAGGTTAAATTGATCAATGAATTCTTCCTGCGTTACCCCATTACCAAGCTCATCACAATCACCTGCAATATGGGTCAGATTACTATAGGCTCTGGCGCAAAGAGGTAACACAGCGTCTGATGAATAGTCCGTACCCATTGTTCCACCCAAAGCAGTGCCATTAACGTATAGAGTTATATTTTTAAGTCCGAAATTCTCGAATTTAAAGGCACTCTTTTTATATTTTCCATTCACCGAAGCATGGTCCTGCATGCCGATTAATATCCTTTTAGGAAGATTTCCCAGGGCAATGTTTTCTATCTGCTTCGATGCCAACCCTGCAGGAACCGTATATAGTTTGATTTGCACTCTGTTAATAGGATATTTCACTGTAGCGTTTAGTAAATTTTTCTCAATTTCTAGTTGTTTTGGTGAACTTAATTTCACTCGCCGTACGCGGAGTATGTGTCCATAATGTGAACCACAACGGGCTTTGCACCCCTTCTTGATCAGCATCCAGATTTAAGCAGATCTCAGGACTCGTGCGGGTGAGCTTTATTTTCATATCCACCCCGTTGACAAGCAACTTCTCCTGGAAAGTGAAATCTGTGTGCAACCGTCCAAAACACTCGTATATTTTCTTTTTAGAATTTTTAAATTTGTCCTTTATACTATTTTCATCTTTAGTTTGATAATATCCCTCGGCACTTAAAAAGGTAGCCTTCGCTTCTTTGGAAAAGTTGAGGACATTTTCCAGATAGGCTCGTAGATGATAGTACCCCGTGCCTGCCGATATGTTGGTCTGATTTAAATATACGTCACACTGGTTGAATATGGAGTGCAGAAAGTTTGTTTCAGGGTATACAGCATATTTGTCATCGCAGACCGTTCCATCAGAATGGGCTATACGTAGCTTAGCGTACATGTGCACACAGCTTGGATCAAAAAAGTAAGGACCTGAGCTGGGTATCACGAATTCTATAGGTGCACTCGGGGAACTAATTGTGTTTAAAGGGTTAATTGTAATAAAGTCACTGTGCTCAATAGAAACTTGGGTTGAGGTAGCTCAAAAAGGGACAGCTCCGATTTACAGCATTGTGAACTACATGGGTGATGAAGCGTGCCATGGCGAAATAGTGACTCCTCTCTCGACAAGTGGTAAACAACTATGATTCATGAGATCAATGTCCTTAGCTTATATCAGTCAAAAAGTGGTCAACCATAGGTTTTCATTCGCTTACAGCACTTCTTTTTTGATAGCCTTTTACGTTTAATACCACGTGACCCCTTCTTCCGGGCAGCCCGCTTCTTCTTCCCGCCACCACGCATTTTTCTTTGCATCTTTGATGATTTCGTCCCGTGTACGCTTTAAATGTTTTTTTTAGAGCCTCTTTAGGTTTAGCCCCAGCCAATATGTCTTCTGCAGTGTTAATACCTGATTGTAGCGCTTTCCTTCCAAGGTATCTGGCACCCCTCTTCAGCAAAGGAACAGCCGTACGTAGTATGGATGAAAAAATGGACCCAAGTCCACTACCGCGCTGGTATCGCCCCCTCGATAGACGGTGAAAGGCTTTCTATCCATTATAACTCAGTGCGTCGAAAGTGTAGCTTCACTGTTAAGCTCCCGTTACCGAATGGGAAGTTTTCACCCACAATCGTTCTTATATATATTGAGATATTGGTTATTAAATTAGTTGCGACATTCACATAATGGGGTCTGTCATATGTAATACTCAAACTCCTTCCTCTATGGTTGGGGATGTGAGCAATGCGCAGCAGGCGTGCCTGGGTATCCCCAACAAACTGGTGCTCCACTATATTACTGTAAATATAGCACATGTCTGGGGACCTTTCAGCCAATTTCTCCATCTTCAATTGATACATTAATCTGGACAAGTCATGCTGTGTCTCGTGAAATGTGTCTCTTTGGAAGGCTGCGCTATATCGGCCATTGGCTAGAATTTGGAACTTTCTATGGTCTTTAATACGTCTGTTAGTCTTTGATTTTAGGATTAGTGTATGTGCAGGGTTGTTTACGATTTCGTATACTAAATCATTCGTAAGGTTTGAGTTTCTTAAACTTACGTTTAAGCCTCTCACAACATCCTCGGCCGAACCATATTGACCCGGTCCTAGTCTTACTTCTGTACTGTAATACCGTGCAACCTTAGTCCGAGCGATACGCATAGTTTCATCCATAGCTACCCCAGCTTTTTCACACTCGTCAATGTCTCTAAGAATCGTAAAAACGGTTTCTTTATGTTCAATATTTAAAAAGATGGTGTCCAGCTGAATTTCGCATATCCCCACCTCATACGAATCACGACCCAATTCAATGTGCTTGTGGAGTTCTGTTACAAAGTTGGCTAGTGTGTTGTTAGGGTGTACAGACAGGGACGAGGAGGACGGGAGTGTGACGTAGAAATGGTTAGGAGCCATGTTGCATACTATTTAAGCTTCATTATTGCATCAGCTTTTATATAGGTTTTGAAGCTTTCTGGGTACCCTAGCCATTTCACCAGGTACATTTTTCTCTTTCCTGAACCTTTGCTTCCTAAAATTTTCTCAATTTTAAACACATTTTTTCCTAAATTAAACGCAACTTTCTGCAATTCCTCGCGGTAAAGCCTCCTGAGATTTCTTCCCCATTCAAATCTTCAATGTAATACATCATTATCTCACCTTTAGGTCTCATAGCCCTAACTTTAAAAATCTCGCGTGTCCATCCTTGCTCAAAACCCTTTGCGAATTTGTTCCCCGAACGCGATAGCCTTACATAATCATTGATTTTGAAGCGCGCAGAGTGTGGTGGTGGTGGTGATCCATCTCTCCTCGGGAGCGTACCTCTTTCTAAAACTTCGTTAGGTGTTGTCCCAATCGTGCGATGGTGTGAGCGGTTGTAGGATGACGCCAATGATTCCAGAATGTCTAGAAATCTGTATGTGTTTTTATGTGTAAATAACGGTGCATGCGTTCCTTTATGGTGCGCTGAACTCTTTCAGCTAAAGAAGCCTTATGTATAGAATTGGTTGTGTAATAGCTGATATTAAACTCTGTCAACATGTTCTGAAAAGTACGGCCTATAAATTCCTTCCCCATATCCGTACAAAAATAGCCAGGAACCCTGTTTTCTTTTAACATTAGCGTTTTGGTGGCTTTAGCAACTGTTTCAGGTGATTTATTTTTCAGAGGAACTAGCCACAGATATCTAGAGAATATGTCTATTATGAATAGAATGTAGCGGTAACCATCGTTATACACAGAATATCTTTGCATGTCTGTTAAATCTGCTTGCCAAATAGAATCAATCGAGGAAGCCGTTGTCTTGGCTGTTTTAAACCTTTTTCTCACAGGCTTATGAAGCGTATAAGCGTCCTGCTCCCTCAAAAATCTTTCAACATCTTTTTTTCCTACTCCGTAAACACTTCTGTACAGTCTATCTACGCCGCCGTAAGAGGATGGGGTAGAAATGTCATAATAGCGTTTAGTTAATACGTTAGCCATTTGCGTATTTTAGATGCACGTGGGTAGGGTTGGCTTAACTCTCTTGCTCCTCTTCAAAGGTGTTACCGCCGGGGGTGACGGCGCCTTCAATTGTGTCACAGGCGTTGCATGTTCCAAGTCTTTTAACCTGTTCAGATTTCCTATCAACGTTTTAGGGACATTTATTTGTTGTAGTCTTGCTTTAATATGCTTCCATCCTGATGGTGATGGCCTATCCCATTTTCTCACCAGATCATGGACAATGTCTACGATATTCGATCCCTGTACCTTTGATCCTTCCACAATGATCTCCCCTGTATCGGTCCATTGTATGGCGGGATCCTCATTCAATAGATTATAAAGACTTAAGCCTTTACTCCTCAATGTATGTGGGAGGGTACTTTTTAATACATGTTCGATATGTTGTGTGGCTAATCTTTTTGGTTGGTCAGCTGTATCGTCGGGCTCAGATCCTATGTCGCCATGTCCATCGTCCCCCGTGCTGTGCCTAATAACCACAGGAATCTCTGTAGGGCTCTTATAATTTTCGTACTCGTGAAGAAATTTCTGCAGAGCTTCTTGGTATAAGATTCTTTTCTCATCAGGTGTTTTTTCACTGTTTAATAGGGCTAGCAATTCGCTTTCCATTCTTTTAAGTCTGCTTTTACGGGGATCTAGATACGTGTCTGGATTCCTTTGCAGTGAAGCGTACACCTCGTGGGGAATCACTACCACTTTCTTCATTATATTAATCTAGTCAGTAAAGGACCCAAAACTGAAAATAAGATGGGGAGAAATGACCCTCCTGTTTGTACAATAATTCGTTTTTTCTTCGCTACAGTTTGACTTTTACGAGCGAGTGGACGTATTATGTTCTTGTAGCGGCGTAGGCAAGCCTTCTGAGGGGTTTTCATTGATACATTGCAATTTATAACGTTAAGACAGATTTCACAGATGCATTTTAAAAAGTCGGCGTCGATATTTTTAATAAACATCTGCTGCAATGCCCGGGGCAGTCGATGATAGATTTTTATTAATTCACGGTATTTCTTTAGTCTCTTGTCATTCTGGAATATACACCGTTTCAGGCTCGTTTGGAAATATATTCGTTCGCAGAAGCACTCTAAACGTGTTTCGCGGATGAAGGTCGCAAAGCAAATATCCGTAAGGCGTGCTTGTAGCTTCTTTATAAACTTCCAAAAACTCCTTACGCTGATTCGGGAACATTTGATTGGCTAATACCCCAATTTGTGATACATCTCTACGTTGCGCGAATAAGACTAGATATTGCGTATTTAACGACACATCGCGCATGTATCTATTTTTGAAAAATAGATTCTGATTGATGAAAAACACGCTTATGTTAAGATGGTGGGAGAATACTGTAAATGTCTCGGCAAACGTTTTATCCATCTCCAACATGAGATCGTCAATTACAATGATTGTATGTTCATTTCCCTTTAACGAATTAACGTCATATACGCCTTTGTGGAACAAAATATCATCTTGGTACTCGTTGACACTGATTGATACGTCGAATAGCACCATATAACTTTATGCACAAATTTCGAGAACATCTCCCTTTTCTTTAATGATTTTAAGCATAAACACAGTTTTACCACATCCTGTAGGTCCAGATACAATACATGTGGATGGACTCGTGAATCTGAATTTTTCTACAGAGTCCATTTCTAACACGTCACACTCCTAAGTGGGTCATTTACAAAATATTACAAATTTTGAGTGCTGTTCCTTATATTTTGCTTTCTTCTCCCACAGAACCGTGAATGACGATGAGGTAGAGCATCCCATCATTGACATTACGGATGACCTCGACGACAGTGTAGTTGTGATCTCCTCCCCTGCCAACGAACCCTCACCAGCGATACCAGTAGCACGTCCAAAGCGGAGGTGTGAGAACCCCACGTCAGGTATAAAGCGCCCGAAATACGCGCCTGTTGCAGCGGTAATAGATCCCCAACCCTCAACCTCTTACGCAACAACCCCCCCAGCAGCACCTCCCGCTAATATACCCCCTTATTCATCCGCCGCCCCCCGTTCTGTTGAGCCTACAATAATAGATCCCCAACCATCAACCTCCTACGCAACAGGCCCCCAGCAGCACCTTCCGCTAATATATCCCCTAATTCATCCGCCGCCCCCCGTTCTGTTGAGGATGCTATAACGCTCGAGTTGGTGCGCTCCGCAGCCCCCACCCCAGCCTTGACTAGAAATCGGTATAGAGTCAGGGTCGATCCTAGAGCCATGTATAGCAATGGAATTGAGCGCGGGCTACGCCGGGTTGTACAGCATATTGTAGAGTTTGCTCTTCAGAATCGCGACGAGCGTGAAGTCAGGACGAGTCTGTCCTTTGGATTCGGGTCAGATGGCGGTGATGTAGACGATTATTGGGTGATAGTGCCATTTAGACGTTTGGCGGCTGAAGATGTAGAATATATATTAGGACGTATAATGCAAGCCGCCCAAAGTAGTATAGCCTTCAATATGGACAACTTCACGGTAAATATTGACCGTGTATTCCGTGTTGCGGGTCATAGTGCCATACCGTACACTCTTAACCTCAATTCTCAAGCTATTTATAGACGGCATATAAACGTCGATCGTGGTTGCGGCTTTATAGCAGTAGTCTTGGCTAACAAGTTTACTGTACAAAACACACGGGCTCAAAAAATTTGGCTGCCTACGGTCGTGGAACGTGCCCGTAAACTAGCTGTAGACTGTGAACTTGAATTTGACTGTAATATGGGGCCTGAAGAGCTGAGAAGGGTAGAACAGGAAATGAATGTCCGCATAGTTGTATTTGGGTTGGATGATCGTCGTAGGACTGTGTATGTTTTTAAAAGCTGTGTGAGAGATCGTACAAGACCCCTACTTATTTTAGGATTGTCAGGGACAACGTATCTCCCCATCCGTAATATAAGGGGGCTTTACGCGAGTTATGACAAAAGTCGAAAATATGGGAGACATCATGATTTGTGTAAGGGGTGCCTCGAGTTTGCGGATGATATTGTGCGACATTGTAAAGAATGTCACATGGTATGTGAGAAGTGTAAAAGCACCAAATGTGAAAGCCGTGTAGTTGAAGCTGAGAAGAGAGACTGTGATGTGTGTAGACGCACATTTTTCAATAATAGCTGTTTTGATTTCCATAAATCAATTGGCACGTGCAGGAAAATGAGAATCTGTGAATGTGGTATGTTTCACACAATGGATAATTGGGGGAAATTTAAGCACAAGTGTGTCGTAATTCACTGTCCTACATGCCAGGAGGAATATAAGGCGGATGGAGTAAAGCATGTATGTTATATGAAAGATGCTAAGCCTAAAAATATCCCTTGTATAACTGTGTACTACGATATAGAAACATATACGAACGCTGAAACCAAAGAGGTAATTCCACATTTACTTGTGAGCCAGACCATATGTGATGAGTGTATGGGTATCGAATGTGACGAGTGCCCCAAATGCGGTAAACGGACAAACGTTTTTAAAACGAATGTCCGCGATAGTCCTGTGAAACTATTTGTGTCCTATATTGTCAAGTTAGCCGACAAGTTCAAAAAATGACTGTGTATATTCTCGCCCATAACGGGGCAAAGTTTGACACGCAGTTCCTTTATAAGGAGTTGCTTGAACACGAATCCTCTGAGATATTTACAGGTGATCCATTGAAAAGAGGCAACAAATTAATACAGATGCAGATAAGAGGCAATGTACAATTTAAAGATACTTTATTATTCACACCTTGTAAATTAGCAAAGCTACCCAAGGTGATGGTAGTAGCAGCTGAAGTTTCCAAAGGATACTTCCCTTACACTTTCCTCACCAGCGAGACTTTAAACTACGTAGGCCCACCACCGCCCAAACATTATTTTGACTGTATGGATGAACGTGAAGACTTTGATCGATACTACAACAGTTTTAATGAAAGTAACCCTTATAATATAGCTGATGAATGTGAGCGTTATTGCGTGAATGATGTGCGCGTGCTTAGAGTATGTTTCCAGGCCTTTAGAAGGATGTACATAGCCCGTTTCAAATGCGATCCACTGCAAGTCGCAACCACCATCGCATCATTATGTTTTACGGTGTTCAAGAATAACTTCATGCCGAAAGACACCTTAGCCATTATTCACCGAAACAATCCCCGCAGTTACGGGCACAAGGCTATTTACTGGCTCATACACCTACAGCAACAGACAGGTGTATACATAAAGCACGCCCGCAACACGGGTGAAGTACCCATTAAGATTAATGGACGTGTTTTTTGGGTTGATGGGTTAAGTGAAAACCGTGTCACTGGTGTGAAGACTGTGTACTCCTTTAACGGTTGCTGGTGGCATGGATGCCCCCGTCCTGAGTGCGGAATCACCGGAGATATCCACGGTAGGTCTCCTGCCGACTGTCTTGCATCGACCCGCACCCGCGATCAACTTATAGGATCACAGTTCACTCACAGTCTTGTGGGAGCATGAATATGATGCACGGATGGAGACAGACGAGGTGTACCGTGAGGAAATAAACACGATCAAGCGTTCAATGGTGCTGGATCCTCTCAAATGTGGTGATAGCTTGTTTGGAGGACGTACAAATCCTTTCAGACTATACTTTCCACCTACGGAGGGCGTGAAGCTCCATTACTACGATTTCTGTTCTTTATACCCATACGTGATGAAGAGCAATCCGTACCCCGTGGGCGCTCCTGAGAAACTGGTGGGACCTAGCCTACCCTCCATCAATGAATTTTCAAAAAATTTGAATGATCGTTACTTTGGGCTCTCTTTCGTAGACGTACTCCCCCCACGCAATTTATGGATGCCGATCTTACCTGTCGTTATCGACGACATGACTCCAGATTTGAAAAAATTTACTGGAGCACAGCTCTGAATTTACTTTTTTTCCCCTTACACCACTAGATAGGTTAATGATAGTAAACTCTTGAATTGACGACATACCAATTACAAATTGTTTTAGCTAAACAATAATACAATATTGTACAGTTTATAACTCACCTTAAGTTTATTTATTCATTGCAGCAGCAACAGTGGACGATGTTAGACCTTGCATGTAGGCATTTGTTGTGAATTTACCGCCATGTATGCTTGGCCACTGATCAATGGCTTTCTGTGTGATCATTACAGCAGATCTAGTGCCTGTTGCTTTTTGCTTTATTAGATTTGGGTGCAACACTTGAACTTGAAGGCATATTTTGACTTCTCTTTATTAACCACAACAGCTTGGTGAGTTTCTTTTGTTAGGCGCAAAATTGCATTCAATGTCTTCTGGATTTGGGAATTTTCAAATTCCTCTAAAGCAGTTTTGTTAGTCTGATGCGCAGATTCCTCACTTACCTTTTGTTTCTTAGGTGGAGGAGAAGCACTTTCTTCAGTCTGTGAAACATCTTGTGAAAAAGTTTCATTTTCTAGATTAGCAGTTGATGAAGTTGGTTCATTTTTCTGAGGTCTAGCACTAGCACATTTTGTGAACAAACTAAATGACTGCTTTGCCGTATCTCTTTGCTGCACTTCATCCTGGTATTTCTTTACTGCAATATCTAAGCTGTGGGCCCAAACTCTGGGACCTCTTGTATTGTAACAAATATTTTTTTGGGAATTAAAATGTTCCTCCCAGTTTTGCTTCTTTGAATATTTGTTCTTGCATTGACCACAAAAGTAACCCCTTTTAACACCCTCACTTTTCTCTCCAACTTCATCAATATTAGGATCCATTATTGATTATTGACTACCTGAAAAAATACAAAATAAGTAAAAGTTAGTAAATATAGTATGGTAAAAGTGAGTAAAAGTAAGTAAATATAGTACAATGAAAGTAAGTAAAAGTAAGTGCTTTAAACTTAGTAAAAGTAGGTAAGTTAAAGTAAGTTTAAACTTAACTAAACTTTTCAATTCTAGAGTCATGGTGGATTACTTAAAACCGCACAAGTAATTATCTGGCCAATTTATCAAACCTGGCCGAGATCAATGGAACATAGTCCAATCCTGATAATTTTATATTAAAAAAATATACGTTTTAATAAAATTTTAATTATCAAAACATTGAAGCTTAACAAAAAATAAAAATAATTGTTAAATATGGAATTACCAACTAAACTTAAAATAACTAAATTTGTAATTTAAAAAAATTGGTTTGTACAAGAACGTATACGCAAAAAAATTGCATAACGTCTAGCGGATGAACAAAACCCAAACCCAAATTTACTTTTTCTCATGGTCAAATTTACTGGAGCAATGCTCCCAAGATCCCAGGAATCTGGAGTCATGATCGACGACAAGCTCATGTTTCCCCTGTGCGTGAAGTGCGCGGAAGAGGATAACGGCGAATGTAACCATATACCCCACCAGCGTAAGATCAGAGGCGTATATACAAGTCCTGAGCTGGCCCTAGCCGTACGCCATGGTTATAGAATACTGAAGATACATGAGGTGTGGAGGTTTCAGAAGCTACCCAACCTTTTCACACCATATATAAACGCCTTTTTGAAGGATAAGGTTGAGGCATCAGGGTATCCGCGATGAGTTGATACCGAAGATGAAAAGTCTGCCTATATTCAACGTTACCGCGACCGCGAAGGTATACAACTTGATCGTGTCCAAATTGTAAAGAATCCTGGCAAGCGCTTTAGTGCAAAGTTGTGTCTAAACAGTCTATGGGGAAAATTTGCGCAGAATACCGGCAGAGGGAGCATTCATTTGGCACAAAGTTATAGCGATGTCTGGGATTATGCCAATGCTCCCGATAAAGAGGTCATGGAGATCGTGAATGTAGGTAATACTTACATAATAAAGTACAACAACACTGAATTTGCCACAGATACCTCAAGGGTTACAAACATACCTGTGGCCAGCTTCACAACAGCCTACGCCCGTATAAAACTTTGGGGTCTATTGCATTCTCTTGGGCGGAGAGTATTGTATGCCGATACAGATAGCGTGATATTCACAGAGAGGGAGGGTGAATACATGCCCGCTATTGGGGAGTTCCTCGGCGAGCTCACTGATGAGATCAAGGACGAGTATGGGGACAACGCTTACGCCGACTCTTTTGTCTCAACAGGACCTAAGACTTATGGGGTACGGGTCAGGGTGGGGGAGGAAATGAAATATATCGTGAAGGCAAAGGGTATTACGCTCAACCATGCGAATCGGCGGGTTGTTAACTTTGAATCGTTGAAGGATCTAGTATGTTTGGACGATGATGAGGGCGAACAACCTCCCCAACTAATTGTAGGCACCCACAATTTTCGGGCGCAGAAGCTGGGGGGCGTGAAGGAACTTAGGGGTACGAAGGTGTGCCGTAACACCTATAGGAAACGTTACCAGTTACCTGGTACCTATGATACCGTACCCTTTGGATACCATAACGTATGATGCTTCTATTGTTAACTCACACGTATTTGTCTTGTATATAATCGTATCTATTGATTTATTACACGTATTTGTAAATATATATAACTTGAATATCTCGTTTATTAAATCGTATTTGTAAAGTATCTATTGATTTATTACACGTATTTGTAAATATATATATAACTTGAATATCTCGTTTATTAAATCGTATTTGTAAATATATATAACTTGAATATCTCGTTTATTAAATAAATCATGTTTCAATTAGCGTTTCACTTTCTCCTTTGTGTGTGTGTGTGTGTGTGCGCAGGTGAAAGTTCTAAGCTCCGCCCACTGTAAGACCGTGAGTCATGCTACTATCTGGGAGTCCCTGCGTGGTCAGTCGACTGCAGTAAGCCCGAGAGATTCAGACGTGTATTCAAATGGCTACCTTTAATATTGCTTGTACAACGTTTATGAAATGGTATTCAGCAAAGTGTCAGGATGTGGTGGATACCGAAAAACTTCCTATTCCTCCCTCCTATACCTCTTTTAAAAACACATTGGATTGTGCGAAGTTCCAAGATGTACAAATACTCTACGGATGTTCTGGTGAGACCGTTGAAGGCTTTCGTTGCACAGACGATGTGCTGAAGTATACTGCAGAGCTAAACTTTATAAAGTCTCACATACACCGTGAAGTAAAAGAAACAACGCGTGCAGAAGAGAAGCAGCAGGTATGGATAATGAGTCTTGCGGATGGGTGGTGTGACAAGCGGTATTACGTCATGCTACACCATGTCGATTACTCATACCCTACGACTGAAAATGTGAATCTCGTGATCATGGACAATCTTAAGTATTTTTATCACTATATTAACGTATATCATGATGAGGTTCGTAGTGAGGTTGTGGCTAGTGCCCTGCGTGAGTTTTTAACAGACTTTAGAGACGAGTATCGTTTGATGGGCAGAAAGGAAAAATATGAGCATATGTTCCTCTCAAATAGTGCGCCGGAGTGTGAAGATGTTTAGTAAAACAAAATGTTCCTAGTTCTTATCCTGAGGTAAAATGTCTGGTGCGTAGGCTGGTAGTGATGAAATTAATTCTTGTACCGGAAAAACAAATATGTACAACAATTCGGTACGACTCGCGGATCATACGAACAAGCCCATTCACGTATCATCGAGTCAGCCGCCCGTCGAACCGTTCCTGCCTACCTGCGTGCCTCACACGGCTCATAGTTATCTCAGAGCTTGAACCGAGTGGACGTGCGCTCCTCGAATACGATGGAACTTCCTTTGAGCAGCATTCTCAACGCCTCGTACGATGTGTCCGTGACGAAATCGTTGCGCGTGTTCAGGCGTAATTCCGGTACCATTAGCTATGTACTGGAAACGGAATGTAGACAAACAAACAAACGGGTTTATTTAAGTGTCGAGGAGATGAATAGAATCTTCGTGATAGTTGAGAAGTGGAGTGAAGATCGTTATAAAATACCTGCTAACGTAGGTACAAGAAGAGAGCAGATTAGTGACGCACCCTCATACGCCGTTGTATGTACGTTGTGTATAAATAACGATCGGCCGTGCATTGATATACGGCTGATGTGGAAGAATGCTTCTGATAATAACGCTCTTGTTCCTACGCGAAACCGTTTCATCCTCGACAGAATGTTTGAAATCGTCGGATTCCGCAAGCTGAAACCTATATTAGACGCGCGTGTTACGGACATGCTTTATTTTGATACAGTACTTGAATACGCCTACACCGCTCTGCTCGATGGGTTTACCGAGTGTAGGGCTGGTGAGAATGGTCTAGTGCTGGACGTTTATTTAAAAAGTTTAGACTTTGAAATACCATGAACTTTGGTACAAAGCAATTGATCGGTACAAGGCTGAGCTCACCTACACCGTTCACCCTGAAGAACTATTTCTTTATATAACGCAGTTGTCGTAACGATTTAGAAGAATATTTCAATTGCCGCTATGTTGAGTGAGTTCACGATTGAAAAGCTCGAGTCGGTAGAAATAAACCCTCGATTGGAAAAGCGTGCTTATAAACTTGTGTTTAATAATGTAGCTAACGATGAACTCTTTGTGCGTGCTTTTGATTGTATTCTAGACGTATTTAAAGATGACTTACCAACCGGTTGTAAAGTGGGAACAAAAATAGTACTGAACGATATGAAAGCCCTTCATATCGAATACAGGTTTCCCTATACTTTAAGCGGTGAAATATTATTAAGCCGCATATACTGCGTAATGCAGAGCAATAATGATGTAATTGTAAACTCGATTAAGACCGAGTTTAGTATTTTGAAAAAAAAGTGAAATGTATTTATATATTTTGCTTGATATTTCTCCTGTACTGTTATGATTATATGCATATTTCTATTATTATTGAAATGTATTTATATATTTTGCGTGATATTTCTCATGTACTGTTATGATATACATATTTCTATTATTATTGAAATGTACTTATATATTTTGCGTGATATTTCCCCTGTACTGTTATGATTATATGCATATTTCTATTATTATTGAAATGTATATTTATTTCTATTTGAAATGTATATTTATTTTATATATATCACCATAATTGTGTGTATATATTTCCTGTACTGTTATGATTATATGCATATTCCTCAATTATTATTGAAATGTATATTTATTTTCTATATATTTATAATAAATAGAATGACGCAATGTTGTTTTACTTAATTATATCATGTTACGCCTTCTAAACCTACTACCGGTATTCTAAACCAACTTTTAAGAAATATAATAATGTATACAATGGTATCGCTAAAAAGTGGTATCTGGCAACTCAAGCCATTTACGCCTTCTAAGCCAACTGGCTGAGTAGGAGTCTATAATAGTGTATACAATGGTATCGCTAAAAAGTGGTATCTGGCAACTCAAGCCATTTACGCCTTCTAAGCCAACTGGCTGATTAGGAGTCTATAATAGTGTATACAATGGTATCGCTAAAAAGTGGTATCTGGCAACTCAAGCCATTTACGCCTTCTAAGCCAACTGGCTGATTAGGAGTCTATAGTAATGTATACAATGGTATCGCTAAAAAATGGTATCTGGCAACTCAGTCTTCGATTAGAATTAAATGAATACATGGCGCTATCTGGCAACTTAAGCCATTTACGCCTTCTAAGCCAACTGGCTGATTAGGAGCCTATAAAACAACGCCTACTCGGCTGAAGTCTTAATATGCACTTGGCTCCTGCCAGGTGAACACCTCTCCTCCTTTCTCTCCTTTCTCTTGGGGGATAACGCCGCCTCCAAGTTGCATGCCCCTTGCAACCCCGGTTGGCAACAAGGGCCCTTTGGGGTATTTTTTTTCTTTTTTGGGGTATTTTTATTTTTTTGCAACACCCCCACCCCCCTTTGCAACATTACGTAATCACTTGCAACATTCTTGCACTCTACCCTTTTTCGGCTATACTACTGGTCCGAATGCGGTCCTAGGTGCGAAGCCGCCACCCATTAACAGGTCAGAGATCAGCCTGAGCAGATCGGATCGAGTTAACTTAGCACGATTCCGATGTGGACATCACCCCAACTTACGGACATATAAACACGACTAGACCCACGCTTCTCAAACTAGGGGTCGCGTAAATATTATTGGGGGTCGCAGAAACATTTTAAAATATTTTTTTTTCATAAATATACAGTGTTAGTACCTATTGCTTTTATGACATTGAGTGAATGGTCGCGAAAAAATTTGTCTGATCCAAAGGGGTTGCAAGTGAAAAAAGTTTGAGAAACCCTGGACTAGACAACTCCATAGACGACACCTGCCACCTGTGCCAGGACACACCACAAACAATTGAACACATTATGACAGACTGTACCGCTCTAGCACAACAACGAACACAACACAACATCACTAGTGCGCTGAACCTCTGGTCCATTCCGGAGAGGGCGATCGGTTACCTGCGTGCCGCCGGCTTGCTCGATCAGGGTGGGCTGATCGGTTAAACAACAACAACAACTTATTTACAAGTGAACTGTTTGAAGGCATGGGTCGCCGAGCTAGCCCCGCGATCAGAATTTGGGTCGCAGCCTAAAAAGGTTAAGAATTACTGGCCTTGGCCAAAATTGGGCGATCCTTTACTTTAGCGTGCCAAATTATTATGCATATCAAAAAATTACTTCAGTGTCAAATTATTATAACACTTTTAATCGATCATTATCTGAATTTATTGGATTTTAATGACTATATACAGTCTACGGATCTCGCGGGTTATAACCCATCATTTCTTCTTTTCCGGTTAGGTCAAGTCATAATATTTTCGTTAAAATATTCGTTAGTTTTAACGAAAATATCACGACTTAACCTAACCAATTGTCAAGGGCGTACAGTTGACCTAACCGGGAAAGAAGAAATGATGGATTATAACCCACAAGTCCCAATCTACACACTATCTCTTTCACTCATGAAATTTGGCATAATAATTTGGCACGCTAAAATAAAGGATCGCCCAAAATTGTAGGCCTAGGTCTCCCTGGTCATAGGCTTATAACCTTAATGGTTGCCATAGTATAGATGTCAAACCTTTAATCAAAATTATTTTTTATTTTAATGAATGTCATAGACCAAGGTCTAACTAAAATATATATTTTTTTACCATATTTAATTTCTTCATACTCTAAAGCTAAGTCCAAATTTTTTGGTCACCATTATTAGTTCTTTCTGTCCATCCAGTTCTATTTTGGCGTAAGTTATGTAGTTTGTTTTTCTTTAAAAACTAACTTAGACCCAAACGTTAAGTTAAGTAACGTACCCTAAGTTAAACTAAACTGGTTGAAATTGAATCTTAATCTTCAAATGTAGTTTTCTTTTTGTACTTCCCAATTACAATTTTAAATCCTTAGATAGAATTAGTCTGATGTCACGGGTCCTATTCCTACGAGTTATCACACTCTGGGCTAAATTATTCAGTGTCCTTTGATCAAAATTAATGTAAACCATAATATCCATTGATAGTAATATAGGCCTAATGCTAATACAATATTCATAATTAAATTGTCAGCATCAGAAATATTCAACATTTGTAAAACTTTTATAATGTTGATACTTTTATTCCACAGTTGTTTTGGGTGTTACATATATTTTTTTATATTCCTGTAAATACAAAAAGTATACTGGTTTAAATGCAGTATGTTCACATCTCTCAAATGCGTACCTGTTAATTGGGTTTAGTAACAGCATCTTAATTAGAAGACGAGATATTTTATAACATTTTTTTAAATACTTGCTTTTAACTTATTAATTGTTTTATATTCAAAATGTTTAAGATCGGCCTGTGACAGTATCACTTTTCATTTGTGAGATTTAATGTAGGATTGCGTTGCTTTCTCCTCTCATCCTTCTATCATAACCTTCCATAGTTATGCGTTAGAAATATTTTTCTCTTTATACTTTATAAATATTCCTGTTTCTAAATTTCTGACCATAGGTTCTCCACCTTAAAGTTTGTATCAGACTCGTGAATTTTCTGTCACAACCAATATTTCTCTTTAGCGTTCGCTAATTTTTAATTCAAATGTAATAAATAAGTATAGTATTTAATATACGAGTATATAATCCATCTTTAGGACACATTTGCTAACAAAATACAAGACATAAGAAAGGTTTAACTTTTTACGAAGCACCTCTCCGCCCAAGTACACCCACCCATTCAGGGTACGAGCAGCTCGCAGTATCATTACTAAGCGTATAGAGGGTGAACATCCTATATCTTTTGTTGAAGAGGTAATTCGTAAGAAATTATTTTGTACATTTTACAGTGGGAATTTGGCACGCGTTTTTCACTCATTACGAGTGAAGACAAAACCTTCCATTAAAATTTGTAACAGAATAGGGATATGAACGGCGCAAGTTCGTAACTGTCGAAAATCAACGGAAAAGAAAACCAACCCGTTTATAAATTTAAACGAACTTTGTTTCT
Source organism: Bathynomus jamesi (assembly GCA_023014485.1). NCBI lineage: Eukaryota > Metazoa > Arthropoda > Malacostraca > Isopoda > Cirolanidae > Bathynomus > Bathynomus jamesi. Next base: position 52,923 of record JAJOZX010001644.1, on the reverse strand, counting down.
TCATGTTGAGGGGAAACTATCTCGTATATAAATTATATATTTCGACGCGAATTTTTCGATTTAAGAGCAGTAGCGCGTTAAAGATGTTTGAAAGATCTTAATTATCTCGTTCACAACACGTTTTATCCAATAAATATATAATCCTTATTAGCGAATAGTAAACGGTGTAGAAAATATGTTTAAAAGTTCATTTGTTCGTAATTAAATGCGTAAAGACTTTCCCAACCGTTCGTTTAGTTGTTAAATTTAATCCGACACTCGCTGAAAGGAATTATGCGGCGGAAATAATTTAATAACTGACGCGCGTCTTTATAACCTTCAACATCGGTGTTCCTTTATCATTACCTTCCACTGGCTCCCTAAAATAAATGCCACCCATATTGAATAAATTTATGTAGAAAAGACGCCCATTTATCGGCGTATTAGGACCAAAAACTTATTAAGAATGGGATTAGCTGTACAGGAGTATTTAATGTATTTGTAGTGTGATTACAGGGTCGTAGTCAAAACAAATTGTTCTCAAATATTTGTAACAACAAATATGGTATATCATGCAGGAAACTCAAATATATAATTTTATTAAAAATATTGTTAATTTTCTTATATATATATATACCGTATATATATATATATATATTGTGTGTGTGTATGTGTGGAATATCATTCATGAATATGAACGATTTTGCTTAATGCCAAATTTGCTCTCACCAGGAGTCGAACACACCACCTCTTAAATAGAAAAAGAGGGCACTAGCCACTACACTACAACGCAACGTAGCGTAGAATCTAGTGCAGATTTTGCATATATATTTTTTTCTTAGCATATATATATATATATATATATATATATATATATATATATATATATATATATATATATATATATATATATAACCTTGGTTTTGCTTCTCCCCGAATTGTTCATTCTGAATTGTTCACCTACACTCAGGGCCGTTTCCTGGCATAAGCAGACTAAGCGGCCGCTTAGGGCCCCGCTGCTACTAGGGGGCACCTAGACAGGCTCCCAGGTCATAGCTCAGTGGACAAGAATAGGAATATAGCTGAAGTTATTATTAATATCAGTTATTATTATTATTATTATCATTGTCGTATTAATTAAAATTTTTGTGAGACAAATGTGATAAAACGGACACAAACGAAACGTTTTGGTCGTTATGTGTAAATAACTATTGTCAGATCTTATTTCTATATTATTTAACTTTATTCTTAATATATGCTTATATTTTCCTAAATGATTAATTTTTCTAGTATTGTAAAACATTATTATTATTATTATTATTATTATTATTATTATTATTATTATTATGCATCTTGGAAAATGAAACGACATTATCCATCAGGAGCTGAAAAACGGAAAAAGAAGAAAAATAGAGGAGGAGAAGCTTTCCAGTAGCACAGGTGAGATGTCCCACTTGTATATTCTTATGATTACAGTTCAGGCAACTAGGTTAGGTAGACCATCAAGCTAGGCAAGTGCTCAGGAATCGTGTAGAGTAAGCTAGTCTCTGTAATATTTATAATATTTCGAAATGTGAAATTTAATGGATCACATCACCTCAAATTCTGTTCACACAGATCAATTAATTATCAAACAAGATAAGAAAGAGTATTTTAGCAAAATCTAACAGAATATGTAATGTTATGTTCTTCTCAGGAGCACTACTGAAATATTTGGAAAAGCCATCCTCAACAAAGCCTGATGAGCATCATGAGCCAACAGCAGGACCATCCTCTATGCAACCTCAAACACCAGTAGAAGTAGAGCCTGATGAACCAACAAGTGGCCCATCTTCTGTTCAGCTTCAAACACCACACACAGGCATTTCTACTGAGCAACAAGAACCAAGATCTGCTCCACCGCTTGATCCGTATGACTGGCCAGTTGTCCTGTCAGATGCCTTGAAGACAGATCTGGTGTCTCGAGGACCATTTCAAATCAGTCCAGATTTCACATTCCCTAAAAGAGAGGACGGTAGAAGCTTTCATCACCATTACATGTACAGAACATTAATTAATGGGGAAAAAATAAAGCGAAGCTGTCTGATGTACTCTAGAAGGAATGATGCTCTTTATTGCTTCTGCTGCAAGGTGTTTTCAAGGAAGTCGTACAAACTAATTACGGATGGACTTTCAGACTGGATAAACGTTGGTTTGCTTCTGAAAGGCCATGAAAATAGTTCAGAACATGCAGATAACATGGCAACATGGAAGGATCTGGAACTGTGACTAAAAACTGGGAGGACCATTGACCAAACTGAAATGTCATTAATGGAGGTAAAGCGAAGACGCTGGCGAGATGTTCTCACACGTCTTTTAAATATAATCCAATCACTGGCAGAGAGAAACCTTGCTTTCAGGGGGTCTTCCTCTACATTGTACAATCGAGACAATGGCAACTTTTTGAAGGAGGTTGAGCTGCTTGCCAAATTTGATCCAATGATGAAACAACACATCAGCAGAGTCGAAAGTGGCCAATATACAGTAGTCATTCAAGTTACCTAGGAAACATCATTCAAAATGAGTTCATTGGGTCCATTAGTGGGAAGATCTTGGATGCCATTGTTGCAGAAATAAAACGAGCTAAATATTACTCACTCATTTTAGACTGCTCTCCAGACATAAGCCACCAAGAACAGATGTCGATCATTATCAGAACTGTTAAAATGGGTGAAGTACCAGAAATAAAAGAATACTTCTTGGGCTTTCTTGAGGCTTCAGGAAGTACAGGCCTGGGTTTATCAGTTCTGATTCTGAAGAGACTAAATGAACTGAATATTCACTTTGATGACTGCAGAGGACAGTCATATGATAACGGAGCGAATATTAAGGGCAAGAACAAAGATGTTCAGGCAAGGTTATTAGAGAAGAACTGTCGTGCACTCTATGTTCCATGTGGGGCTCACTCTGAATCTTGTAGTGGTTGATGCAGCTAAAGCTTCCACAGATGCCATCAGCTTCTTTGGCAACGTACAAAAATTGTACAACCTTTTTGCAGCAGCTACAAAGAGATGGACAATCCTAAAGAAGCACGTGAACATAACACTCAAGTCTTGCAGTGAAACCAGGTGTTTGTCTTCTGAAAGTACATATTTGTTGTTTTGGACATAAATGTTTCATTAAAATTGTTTCATAATTGTTTTTTATTAACACAGCCATTTTTTTTTATGTGTGTGCTGAGGTGATGTAGTAAGGCGTGAGTTGGTGGATGGAGGGGTGGGGCCTCAAATGGGTATACTGCTTATGGCCCCCTAATGGCTAGAAACGGCCCTGCTTACACTTAACGTGAAATCTGAAACACAACCCACCACGAGTGGTCAGAAATTACAAAGTCCTCGCTCGGACTCGATTTCATGACCTCCCGATCAGCAGCCCAGCGTCTTTACCACTATACTACCCAGGTTACCCATTTATCTACCAACTAATTTTATTGTATGGAAAGGTGAACAGCTGGCTTTGCTGCTTGCCGACCGTCGTTATCGGGTATCAAACCCGAGGCTGGTGGATCTGTAGTCAGCGATGTTAACCAGTACCACAACACTACCACTACCACCACACACACACACACACATATAATATATATATTATATATATATATAATATATATTAAGATAACTTGCTTATAAATCGCTATATATTTATAGTACGGTATATCCCATATAGTGATAAGTTATAATATGTATTATGCATTTTAAATAACAAAATTGTTCTCTTAAATCCTATCGACTAGAAATGAAAGGCTAAGAACACAGTGAGAAAGGATGTACCCACATTTCCTATTAAGAGCTTTATATTCTATTAAAACCTGAACTAAAAGTTTGTTTGTTATGACGCAGAAGAAAGAGTCCCTCAGTTTAGCATCTACTCTACATTGAACGATGGGAGGAGGACCCCCAATTAGGGGGGGAATAGGTGAGAAAACCTACAATAAAATGGCCACCTGGAATGGGGCTTATGCAAATGATTGGCTGATCTTCTTTCTTAATAATTAAAGTATTCCTCTTTTAAACATCGAATCCCAGTGTTGATACAAAAGCGCCGTAAAGTAAATTCACTCTTATTTAATGGTGGTTTAAAGACTATTTTTTTTTGCCATTGAAGTTGTTACTCTGGAGACCGTTCCTCCTCTGGCTTATTTCTGCGTATTTGTTTGGCCGTCAGTCACTCTTTACGAGACATGAGAATATTTCCTTTCATTTTATTCATTTACAGTTCATAAAAGGATAATAGAAGTCGATTTATACCAACTTATTCCTCGCGTTTATATTGGACCTCTTACAAGTCTTATCATTTCAAAGCACGATGGAATATTTGCTCAGAGAGAGAGAAAGAGAGAGAAAAAAAAATGTGGTCTCACACACACACACACACACACACATACACACACACCTTTAAAAAGTGAGATAATTTTTTAATATATAATAATATATATATATATATTATATATATATATATATATATATAATATATATATAAACTAACGTATTTTAACCTCAGTGTTTCCTTACCGGGTATACGGTACGTAACAGGCTCCGCCCTTTGTAAAGTCCCAAACATTCATTTCACTGCTAAAACTCTGATATGAACTATTAACTACTTTATCTAACAACAAAAGTACAGTTTTGTCAATTTATTTTCCAATAAACACCACACGAATAGATTGTTCAAAAATTACGATCTCCATATGAGTTAAATATTCAAAATAATACCTGCTCTTATTTCATCCAGTCAACTTCATTTTGATATTATATATATATATATATATATATATACCGGGTGTCCGAGAATTATCTGTACAATTTTTGGCTGTTATTAAAAGTCAACCATGAAGTGTAGAAATTCCAGTGTTGTCCCATTTTACAGAGAAACTCATTAAGTTTTTTCTGATAACAAGTTTTGACAAGTTTTTTCTTTTTTGTACGCGGGTGACACACATTGATGATTTAAAAGCAAGAATCACAGCTGCTATTGAGCGAATTGATGTGGATATGCTGCAGCGTACATGGCAACATTTGGATTATAGATTGGATGTTTTGCGAATCACTGATGGTGCACATATCGAATGTTTGTAACAACGTTACTTTAATAAAAGAAACTTTTGAAAATACAGATTCTAAATAATCTTGTTTAAGAATTTTTACGTGTGTTATCAAGAATTTTATTAAAAGATGAAATTGTACAGATAATTTTCGGACACACTGGAATTTCTAAAAAACTTGTCAAAACTTGGTATCAGAAAAAACTTAATGAGATTCTCTGTAAAATGGGACAAACTGGAATTTCTACACTTCATGGTTGACTTTTAATAACAGCCAAAACTTGTACAGATAATTCTCGGACACCCTGTACCTATATATATATATATTTTTTTTCCTTGGTAAAAAATAGATATTGCAATAATTTTAAGGTAGTATTTACAAAAATTGTTTTGTTTTTATTTAATGTGGCACTAAGCTTTACTTTTTATTGAACTAAAACGATTCTTCCCATGCCGGGAATCGAACCCGGGCCTCCTGGGTGAAAGCCAGGTATCCTAGCCACTAGACCACATGGGAGATACTCGATATCTTCGTTAAGAAATAAATACTAAATGAATTTAAGTAATTTCATTTATTTCTCTCTTATTGAGATTGTATATTGAAAGTTAATTTGTTGAAAAACGTGTTTTCTACTAACGTACAATTGCGGAGAAAAAGTTCGCCTATTAACATAAATTTTCTAAAAGGCACAAAAAATTACTAATTGGTAATATTCCGTTTTTGTTTGGATCTTTCATTCTTTTTGGTCACACTAATAAAATTTAAAAAAAAAAAAAAAAAATTTACTTTTCAGGCAAACTTTTTTCCGAAGCTACCTGTTGATGAAACTTTAAGATATTTTTTTTAGAGATATTTAATTTAGATTACACATACGATTTTCTTAATAAGGTGATATTAAACTGTGAAAGAGTCATAATTATTTTGTCTTCACTGGACTGTCATTTACAAAAGACAGGATTGCTTATGTGGAACGACCTTTATCTCATTCTCATGTAGTATTGGCTTATCTTTTACATAGTTCCTCGAAAATGAGATTTTGCCAAACTTTCATTCATGGCACTATTTGGCACGATGTTATGTCAATGCCACCTTTTAATTGGATGCTTCATCTGACGATGAACCAATACAAGATCGTGCTGGCCTTCGATGGTTGAGTTGGGTATTTACCGGTTGGTGGCGTTACCATCCGTCTCAGGTACCCTTATATATATATATATATAGGGGAGTAAAATCTGTGTATCACCCTGTATGTAAGTTAAAATTCTGTTTTAAAATTAAGCGTGAAGTGAAACATTAGGCCTGATTAGTTTTAGTAATATTAATTCTTGAAATTTTTTTTTTAAAAGTTAATTAAATTCCTGTTTAATTGAATTAAAGGTTAATTACACAAACTGATTATCTATACTAAACTTTAATTAACCTCGCCTGTTAATTATTATCAACATTCCACTTTAAAATGCGTTCGCTCTAACTAAGACATTCCGATAAACATTTTTTATGTATGACGTAACACACGTATATATATACATGTGTGTGTGTATATATATATATATATATATATATATATATATATATATATATATATATGTGTGTGTGTGTGTGTGCTGAAAAAGTGTTAAAAGTGTTAAGGAAGGTTGGAAAGCGAGCTTTATATAGTTCATATGTGATATTGCATTCTTCCTGGCAACTTCCTCGGTATGGAATCCCAATATTACGAATTCCTACCACGTTACAGAAATCTGTTTGCCAGCTCAAGTTGTATTGCCTCTCACATAACTACCATAATTTCTAAAGCTTTCTCTGTATTTATATATATATATAATATATATATATATATATATATATATATACACACACACCACTTTTGAAGGAAAGTATATTTCAGCCGTATATGATTTAGTTTTCTTTTGCCGAACTGGTTTGGTGTATACGCGCGTAGGAAGGATGGAAGGTCGTTGGGTGTAATATAGAAAAATGGTGTACATTTTGCATTTAAGATTTAGTAGAGTTTGAATATGGTGCCGATTATTTTATTGGAACTCCTCTGATGCATTCTTCGCGTGCCTTCTGACGCTGTTCTTAAACAAAGGAAGGAAGAGGAGAGCTCGCGCGGATCTCCTCTGCTGGCTGGATTCCGACGTTTATAATCTTGCTTAATTTAACTTGGAATAGAGTTATAAATCGGACTTACGTCTTAATTGGAATAAAGACCGGTGACAGGAATTTAATTACTGAAGGCTTTTCGGCTCGCTTTGTTTTTTTTTGGCTTTTTTTTTCCTTTTATTTATATTCGTGTAAATTAAATTCCATGTCAGGATTTATGTTTCTTTATATAAGGAACCATATAGTGTGTATCTAATATATATATATATATATATATATATATATATATATATATATATATATATATATGAAGCCTTTTTATTAAATAATATATAAATAATCTCCTTTCCAACTTACTACTAGCAATAATAGAAAAGTTATACCCAACTAAATAATGAAGAAAACGTAAATGAAAAAAAAAAAGAAGTTCGATATTATATAAAGGGTCGGCCATCTTGTTTTATAAACGGGAAAGCGGTCCTTGTTTATGTGACTCTAGACTTTATTTGTCATTCTGGAAATTCCGGAGAGAACCCGGATTCGTGACTCGAATCCTTCCCAAGAAGATTTAGACTCGCATTATGATCTAATGAAACGCGTCGTGGAGAAAAATATTTGAGATATTGGCACCCAGACTTTTCATAATAAAGACAATTTTTCTTTGTTGACTCGACAATGGCATTTTATTTGCCAAGAGAGAGACCCTATAAAGATTCTCCAACTACATTCGCACAATTTGGACAAAATGACGTAAAGGCTCCACAAGTTAATATATATAATATATATATATATATATATATATATATATATATATATATATATATGACGGGGTGAAATGATTGAAAGCAAGTGTTAAATTGTTTTATATATATATATACATATATATATATATACATACAAGAGTTGGGAAAAAGAATTCTCGTTTCGTTACTATTTTAATTCAAAATTACGTTTAACGTTGATCATATTGTTTTGAAATTGAATACGAATTTGTTTGAACTGATGATAAAAAATCTTGTAAGGGTAATCTTCTTATTAGCCTCAAACGAATTTGTTTTTTTAATTATTTTCAGTGCAAACAAGTTCTTATTCAATTCTAAAACAATATGATCAACTTTAAGCATGATTTTGAATTAAAATAGTAACGAAACGATAATTTTTTTCGATACATGTTTTATTTACCTTAGGCGATGATGGTCATGCACTCACTAGTCTTTCGAATTGGAAGGACAAAAATTTAATGCAATTTTATCAGCTAGAATTAACACTAATGTTGTTCATAAAATATGAGGACCGTTTCCTGGCATAAGCAGACTAAGTGAGCAAGGATAGGAATATAGCTGAAGTTATTATTATTATTATTATTATTATTGTCGTATTAATTAAAATTTTTGTACGAGACAAATGTGATAAAACGGAGACAAATGAAATGTTTTGGTTGTTATGTGTAAATAACTTGTGAGATCTTATTTCTGTATTATTTAACTTTATTCTTACTATATGCTTATACTTTCCTAAATGCTTAATTTTTCTAGTATTGTAAAACATTATTCCACTAATTTACTTATTATTAAGAGATTTTGTAACACTTTAAAACCTAGGATTATTTTCGTTATGTTTCCAAGTTTATTAATTCTTTTATCATCTTTTACAGATAATGTGAATTTTGTTGGTTAAAACCTAAATGGTCTGATTATTTGAATGTATTTGATTAACGTTACAATTATAACAATTATTATTATTATTATTATCATATTATTATCATGATTATTATCATGATTATTATCATGATTATTATTATTTAGCAGATTAGTTGTGGTTAACTAGATGTGACTTCGTGCATCTTGGAAAATGAAACGACATTATCCATCAGGAGCTGAAAAAACGGAAAAAGAAGAAGATAGAGGAGGAGAAGCTTTCCAGTAGCACAGGTGAGATGTCCCACTTGTATATTCTTATGATTACGGTTCAGGCAACTAGGTTAGGTAGACCATCAAGCTAGGCAAGTGCTCAGGAATCGGGTAGGGTAAGCTAGTCTCTGTAATATTTATAATATTTCGAAATGTGAAATTTAATGGATCACATCACCTCAAATTCTGTTCACACAGATCAGTTTATCAAACAAGATAAGAAAGAGTATTTTAGCAAAAATTAACAGAATATGTAATGTTATGTTCTTCTCAGGAGCACTACTGAAATATTTGGAAAAGCCATCCTCAGCAAAGCCTGATGAGCATCATGAGCCAACAGCAGGACCATCCTCTATGCAACCTCAAACACCAGTAGAAGTAGAGCCTGATGAACCAACAAGTGGCCCATCTTCTGTTCAGCTTCAAACACCACACACAGGCATTTCTACTGAGCAACAAGAACCAAGATCTGCTCCACCGCTTGATCCGTATGACTGGCCAGTTGTCCTGTCAGATGCCTTGAAGACAGATCTGGTGTCTCGAGGACCATTTCAAATCAGTCTAGATTTCACATTCCCTAAAAGAGAGGACGGTAGAAGCGTTCATTACCATTACATGTACAGAACATTAATTAATGGGGAAAAAATAAAGCGAAGCTGGCTGATGTACTCTAGAAGGAATGATGCTCTTTATTGCTTCTGCTGCAAGTTGTTTTCAAGGAAGTCGTACAAACTAATTACGGATGGACTTTCAGACTGGATAAACGTTGGTTCGCTTCTGAAAGGCCATGAAAATAGTTCAGAGCATGCAGATAACATGGCAACATGGAAGGATCTGGAACTGCGGCTAAAAACTGGGAGGACCATTGACCAAACTGAAATGTCATTAATGGAGGTAAAGCGAAGACGCTGGCGAGATGTTCTCACACGTCTCGTAAGTATAATCCAATCACTGGCAGAGAGAAACCTTGCTTTCAGGGGGTCTTCCTCTACATTCTACAATCGAGACAATGGCAACTTCTTGAAGGAGGTTGAGCTGCTTGCCAAATTTGATCCAGTGATGAAACAACACATCAGCAGAGTCGAAAGTGGCCAATATAGTCATTCAAGTTACCTTGGATACCATTGTTGCAGAAATAAAACAAGCTAAATATTACTCACTCATTTTAGACTGCACTCCAGACATAAGCCACCAAGAACAGATGTCGATCATTATCAGAACTGTTAAAATGGGTGAAGTACCAGAAATAAAAGAATACTTCTTGGGCTTTCTTGAGGCTTCAGAAAGTATAGGCCTGGGTTTATCAGTTCTGATTCTGAAGAGACTAGATGAACTGAATATTCACTTTGATGACTGCAGAGGACAGTCATATGACAACGGAACGAACATGAAGGGCAAGAACAAAGGTGTTCAGGCAAGGTTATTAGAGAAGAACTGTCGTGCACTCTATGTTCCATGTGGGGCTCACACTCTGAATCTTGTAGTGGCTGATGCAGCTAAAGCTTCCACAGATGCCATCAGCTTCTTGGCAACGTACAAAAATTGTACAACCTTTTTGCAGCAGCTACACAGAGATGGACAATCCTAAAAAAGCACGTGAACATAACACTCAAGGTTTGGAGTGAAACCAGGTGGGAGAGCCGGCGTAAGAGCATTGAGGCTGTGCGATACCAGATCCACAGCATCAGAGAGGCCCTGTTGGAAGTCAGAAACATTGCCACAGATGCCATAGCCAGGACTGAAGCAGTAGTATGGTATGACATTCTTCATGCAGTTAACCATGTGAGCAAACTTCTGCAGTCTCCTACAATGCAGTTTGATGTGGCAGTCAACCTCCTTACAAAAACAAAAGGCTCACTCACCAGCTACAGAAACAGGATTTGTTGCAGCACAAGTCGTAGCTAGGGACATATGTGAGGAAATGAATGTGGAGGCTGTGATGAAGGAGAAGAGGCTCAGATTCACAAAAAAGCACTTTGCTTACGAAGCTCCTGACGAACCATTTACAGAAGCCTTAAAGAGGCTGGAAGTCAAATTTTTCAATGTGGTGGTGGATTGTGCCATCGGGTCAATAAATGAGGGATTCAAAACAGTAGATGATGAGGGACATATTTGGGGTTCTCCTAAATTTCACCACGATGAACAAGGAAGACTTGTCCTGCAAGTGTGAAAAGCTCTCTAAGATACTGAGCTCTGGAGCTGACTCTGACATTGATGGAAGAGAACTGGCCCTCGAAATTAAGAACTTGCCGACTTTACCTTCACACAATATGACTGCATTGGAGCTTCTCTCCTCCATTCATCAGAAGCAACTGGAGGAACTGTACCCCAATCTCTGGGTTGCACTCTACCTGTGACAGTAGCGTTAGCCGAGAGGAGATTCTCTAAGATGAAGCTAATCAAGAACTACCTCAGATCATCAATGGGGCAGGATCGTCTCAGTGGCCTTGGCATCATAAGCATCAACCAGGACGTTGGCAGGGAGATTTCATATGATGATGTTATTGATGATTTCGCCCAGAAAAAATCTAGGAGGCAAAAATTTTGAAGATACAAACTGTTCTGTATAACTGTTAGCTATTACACGATTGTATCGTAGAGTTAGTAATTGTTTGGTAGTTGATAATTGCATTATTTTTTTATACATAGTTCTGTCTCATTTATTCTAAATAATGTATAAGCTAATTTTCAGGAATTTCATGAATATTTTTTCTGTTTGTCGTCTGAAAGTACATATTTGTTGTTTTGGACATAAATGTTTCATTGAAATTGTTTCATAATTGTTTTTTATTAACACAGCCATTTTTTGTATGTGTGTGCTGAGGTGATGTCATAAGGCGTGAGTTGGTGGATGGAGGGGTGGGGCCTCGGGTATACTGCTTAGGGCCCCCTAATGGCTAGAAACGGCCCTGTGTCTCGCACGCGAATAGTATGGGCATGAGTACTGCATCATAAGTAAATGTATACTCCCTAAATTTGGCACTTTCGCGCTAGACCTACTTTAATACACGTAAAGTATTTGTCTAATTATACCTTTGACACGTAAAGTACAGTTTCGGTAAAAAGCTCGCCTAGAAATTTAACATTTTCAAAAGTTACTAATGAGAAATAATCGGGTTTTGTCTTTGAAATCTGATGTTACCAAAAAGGATAAAATAGGCGATTAATTTTTTAAATGTATTTTAGAAATTTTGTTTGTAGGCGAACTTTTTTCCAGTACGGTAGATCCTTATTTTATGTATCTGTATATTGATAAGCTGTATATCTGCGTATGTATATAGGCCTATATACATAACATACTGGAAATGCAATAGATGAATAGGTGCCAAGAGTGTAATTAGACAAAATTATACATACTGTATATTATTTAAAGAAGTAAAGTACATACTACGTTTAGTGTGTAGTGTATACAATAATTTTAGCTTCAAAATTGTAAATGCACTTAATTATGTAAATAGCATATTACAAAATGACATGGAAACATTATTCAGGCGGGCGAAAGACGACAATATGAAGTTTAATGAAGTAAAATTCCAACTCATAAAATTTAGTAACAACGAAGAGCTACGGAATAAAGGGTACAAAACACTGCGAAACAAACAAATAACACCAAACCACGTCCGGGATTTTGAAGTAATAATGCGTATGGGATGCAGAATTTAGAGAGCATTATAAGATTAAAATTATAACAGATAAAAACTAATGGGAATTATTTGGAGGAGCTTCCACAGCGGTAAAGCAACCACCATCATGCTTTTGAAAGTATGGAGTAGTTCAGTTTTACTCATAATCAAGTACAGCTCAGTACTCACAAACCCTACAGAGAACGAGACATTGCAAACATATAAAAACCATACAAAGAACTTTTACGTCAAGGATAGAGGAAACGAAAGATGAAGACTGCAACTTTGAAAGTGAAAACAGTGAAAACTACTGGTCACGTCTACGATCCTTGAAACTCTACGCTATGGAAAGGAGACATGAACGATACGGAATAATATACGTAAGAAAATATCGGAAGGGTATGTCCCAAACTTTAGAATTTAAATAAAAACACCCCGGAATGAGAGAACGGGTAGATTCTGGATTATCCCAGCTAGGGTGGGACAGGGAGCCACGAGAATGAAGATAGAATACGAGGCTCAAAACTCAAAAACAACTCTTAAACCTCCAGCACACCATTCTAACTACCTTCAGAAACCAACTTACACATCCTTGCGTAAAGTCTTTGACCAGCCACGCGTAGCTGGCTGTGAATGCGGGAGGAGAGTTGGAAGCAGCTCTCTCTCATCAAATCTCCCAAATGAGGCGGGATGCTGCAGAGGGGTCGAACGCGTGTCGATCTTGAACATTTGTGCAAAACGAAACATAGTATAGGTACATTACTTTATATTTATATTCTTTCGTTTAACCATAATTATTATTATGACCTTACTTGAGGTACGTCATAAAGTTGATTGAAGTTTTGGTGTTTCAAAACGATTTCATTTTTTGACATTTAATTTAATAATTTGGCATAAACTTTTATAAAAATGCGGTTTTACATTTTTACGATCTGAAAATTCTTTAACCGACAAAAATTACAAAATTTTTTAGTAAACAAATATATAGAATAGGAAAAAAATGTCAAAATATAGGGTGTTTCAGGTCGACCCTAGGAATATGGAAACTGGCGGAATTATTTGTTGGTATTTGAAGTTTGGCATAGTAATTCCGTAACTAATATGAATTTTCTTTTTATTGCAGGTACAACTTCAAATACAAACTATAAATTCCGCCAATTTCCATATTTCTAGGGTCGACCTGAAACACCCTGTAGTCAATGATTTCGATAATAAGTAAATAAGTATATATATATATATGAAAATTATTTCACGAAAGTAACACGTGAATAATATTTATAATGAAAATAGCCAAGAAGGAAAAAGGAAACACAGATTGGTGCTCAAGCGCTTTCGTCTAACGACATTCTCAAGAATACTGATATATATATATATAATATTTGGGTATATGATTTTGTGTAAATAAATTATCGTGAAATTAATATGAAAATCTGGTTTAATTCTCTCTCTCTCTCTCTCTCTCTCTCTCTCTCTGAATGACGTATTTTTAATAATAGATTTATATCTGCATACATATTACTTTTAGTTCTCATTGTTAAAACCCAATTAAAGTATTTGATTGCGTCATTTTATGTAAAACAAATACATTTGAAGGCGAAACATATGTAAAGTAAGTAATATAAGTTACGTATGTAAATACTATATTTTTCTATTTTAATAAAACAAAAGCAATTCGTCCGTCACAGGAAGCAAAAATTGAATTCTTTTGAAGAAAATCCTTTAATTTTGCAAGTTTTGCAAGTCAAAAAAGTTGCACGAACGAAAATGCATCGAAGCGCCGTCTCTTTTCTCTTTGAACTTCGAACACCGTGAATCTCTGATGTTTTAATCAAAATAACATTATCCACTCATTATATATGCTTTTTAACTCTTCTTAGAACACCCGAAATGGGCTTTCGGAAGCACTAGTCTCCCCAACGGATAATATAATTCCTAAATGTTTCGTTCCTTCCTTCTATTGTTTTTTGCAGCGAAACGCGAGCGTAAAACTCTGAATTATTCGCTCGATTCTTGCAGAATTTGTTCCAATTTTAATCACGGAACACATCAGCAATTTGGTGTGATTTTGCACCGATGAATCGGCGCCAGTTAGCCGTTCGGCCGTGAAATCCTTTATCACTTGTTAGTCGTGTGTCGGCACCACTTTATAGAAAACGCGAATGTGCCGTAGGACCCGCAATCAGCAAAGGAATAAAATCTCATTTAATTACTACTATCGCCTCTACGTAACCCGGCATTAAGGGCGATCGTAATGGCGTTGGCCGTCGGATGGGATAAACCCTTTGGTAACGGAAACGCAATATACAAAGTAAGCAAAATTGTTTGTTATCATCTCGTCGTAGCTTAACAAGCGGCGAGAAAATGTTTCTCTTAAATGACAAACTCCAAATTTAATTTCAACCGAAAAAGTGAGATTCAAACAAAGTTGGCAAAAGGGAACCTTTTTTCCGTAAAAATCACGGGCGAAAAATTGTTGGCGCTCTCGCAGCGACAAATCTAATTTCCACTTTTCATTTAATAAAATAAAACAAAATCGTATATATATATATATATATATATATATATATATATATATATATATATATCTCTCTCTTATTTTTCTGACAAGGTGAATTTTCAAAAAATTTTATTACTAAATTTTTCTGAGGGTTATTTTTAAATTAAAGGTAAAATATTTTATTTATTTTCGGTAATTATAACAATGATCTGTTTCTGATGTTTGACAGTGGTCATTTTCAGCAGAAATGGATGGTCTCAGGAAGATTCAGTATATTGAACATTTATGCAGAAATTATATTGAAAAATTAAAAATTCATCCTTGCACACAATAAAAAAAAAAATTGGTTGGTAGATAAATGAGTACCCTGGGTAGCCTAGTGGTTAAGACGCTGGGCTGCTGGTGGGGCGTTGTTCGGATTCCACGTTAAACTGTAGGTCTAAGGTGGAGTAACGAGCATGACCTTCGTCAGAATGAACAATTCGGCTGGAAGCAAAACCAAGGTAATCAATGTATAAAATTAAAACTTAGCATATCTGTAAATTAAAATTATAGACCTAAAATCTTTTTTTTTATAACTGTGTGTGTGTGTGTGTGTGTGTGTGTGTAATTAAATATACAGTATGTGCAGTTTGTTACTTGGCATTTTAATTAATTTTGGTGCTTGTTATAAAAATTTTCTCTTATATTTCCTGAACTCATAATTAATTATGAAACGACAAAAGACAACACTCATTCTTTTAACGACGAAGGCGTTAATAATTATTATTAGATCTGAGTTATCATTTTAAATGTAGTTGTTGTTGTTGTCTTCTTCGTTTAGGATACGTCTTTAACATTCGCAGTTTAGAGTGTCAATATAAAAATAATAGAAACATCCTCGTCGAAACCTTTCTTAATTGCCATTAAAATACAGTTTATAGGAAATGATTTAGTTATATTAGTGCGAGTAGCAAGATATGCTCTTTCCCATCTTTAGCCATTTATCTACTTACCCGTTTATAGATAGATAGAGAGAGGACGCGTTTCACGTATATACATTAAGAATTGTAATTAAATAGCTACGATATCTAATATCGTAGATTTTAGATACTGATCTTTTCCGTTTAACGGTCTGTAAAAAGAAAATTATAAAAATAACTCTTTTTGGGGTTGGAAAATAATAAATTTATTGAGAATAGTACATTCTAGGGTGGAGAAACTTACTATTTTAACTTACTATGTGATAAAACTTGCCGTTTTAATTGGAAAATATATGCCGATATTTCAACTTACTATTTAATAAAACTTAATGTTTTAATGAGAACCTGTATGTCGATATTTGGCTAAAAAAAATACGATAATTATCGAAAGTATAACGTATTAACTTAACCAAACCTATAGCCCAACCTAACCTAACTTAACCTAAATATAGTAAATTTCTCCACCCAAAAATGTACTTTTTTAAATTTATTATTTTCTAATCCCAAAAAGTTTTTATAATTTTTTTTCACAACCTGTTAAACGGAAAAGAGCCTTATATATATATATATATAATATATATACTCCCCTTATTTCTATCCTCAGTTTTATACCCCTCACTTCACTCGTACGAGTTTGAGGGGAGGCAACACTCGCCGCTCTCGATTCGCGTAATTCAAGCGACAATCCCCTCGACAGAATCGGCGACAAAGCGGGACGACATCCCGGCGATCCCTGTACGACGCAACACCCGCGAACCACCTGACAAAACGGCGTTCATATCTCTTCGACCACCTCCCGTCGAAGCACTTCTTAATCGACACGTGACCCACCTAATAATGGCGGTTGTGAGCCAGTACTCGACAATCTTTCCTCTTCTTGATTTTTTTCTGTTCTTCTTTTTAAGGCTTTCCTTCGCATTGAAAACACTCGGTAAGATGTAATTAATTGAAGTGTGTTTTGCAGGTGCGAATTTATCCGTGCTTAACACGCGTCGGAATCATAATTTACGTTATTCTGTTCACTCAATTTTAATCCAATGCGTCGACAGACATTTTTCGGTGTCGTGACTGATACTGACGGTATGTATTCTGTCACTATTCAACATTCAATAAGAAATGTCAGTTATTTTACATGATACGTTCGTAGTTCATTCCTCAATTTGCCCGTCTATATATCCACGTCTGCGTTGATCCGTTTACCTAACTGTCTACTCGAACGTAACCTAATTGATACGGGGATCATGCTTAGCACCGTGTGAAGCGGCGAAAGGTTTCAACGCCGAAAAAGGGATCAAAGTGGAATGAAGTTTACGTAGAATTGAAATGGCCAAAAAATGAGAAGGAAACAAGATCCGAAGTCCCAAATTAAATAAAAGGAAGACGACCTCTGCACACAAATGAGGATTAGATTAAGATTAGGGTTTGAGGAAGGACTCTTTTAAGCCTTTAGGATTCCTTTTGAGTTCTTGCCCTCTCGTCTTCTTATTTGTACGAATTATGTTTAGTGTGTATATATATATATATATATATATATATAATTTGTTTGATTTTTTTTAAACACTTGTTATAGAAAGAATTGAAGAAAGGTCAAAATAAAGCAAATACGTTTCGACCTTATGACCTTTTCAGACACTTTTCATTCCCTCAAAATTGTTAATGTGTTTACAAACCTTTTATGGCAATGAAAGATTTATGCAAAGCGAAAATATTTCGTTTCTATTAATTTACATCTAACTCCCCACCCCCACCCACACACACAAAATTATTGTTTAGCAAATACAGTGTGTGTGTATATATATATATATATATATATGTGTGTGTGTGTGTGTGTATGTATGTATGTGTGCGTTTGCTGTCAATTTGTTATTCATGTTTCGAATTATCACGTGTTAAATTACTGCGTTTAGAGGTGGTTGGAGTTCTTACATTTTATGAACTGATAACAGAGCTCATAAAATGGTTTCACTGAATCACATTTGTGAGAAAGAGTTAATTTATGGGTGAAGTCAGCGGATGTTAATAAAAGGGTTAACATTCGTTTAATTTATTGAGTGCTTTACTTTACTGTATCCATTTTGTATTGTTACAATAAAGTGAGATGATTATTATTATTATTGAAAATGAAAAGGTTTATTGGCAGACTATAGTCCATATATCAAATATTAATAATACAATGCCAGTTCATATACTAAGGATAGAAATATATATAATTAATTAGAAATAATAGAGTAATGTCAGAGTTAAGTGGAGCTACAGAGACGTTTTCGTACCATGAATTCCATAGCTTAGACGACAAACGGCAGGACTCATGGATAGCTTGGATAATCGGGTTGGTTGATTTTTTAATTCTTTGCATTAGACTGTATTGACTCTATTGAGCACGTCTTTTACCTCCGGGAAGATCGGGACATTGCGGGTAGCAAATATTTGCGAAGCTGAGCATCTCGAGGGTAATTTATGTTGGAGTCTAAAAGACCTGTTGTACAACAAATTTAGGGTTCTGCCAGACCTTTTTTTATAATATAATTCACCCAGAGTTGCTGTCCGTATATATTACTGCAGAAAGTACGGAAGAGAGGCTTTAGCTTCACTTGTACAGAACCGTAAGTTCCTTATAGTCATATTAGCTTTAGCACAAAGGCTTCGAGATTTTCTTATATCTGAGTCATCACTCAAGGAGCTGGTGATAGTTTCACCCAAATACTTAAACTCTTGTACTTCCTCAATTACTTTACCTCTCATTTTAAACCTAATATCAGCTGTCTGATTACAGCTTTTAGGATGGAATTGCATAACCTTAGTTTTTGTAACATTAAGAAGAATATCATGTTTCTGCGAATACACTTCGCAGACTTTTAGTAGCCGATCCAGACCTTTAACAAGAGGGACTTATCAACACCATATCATCGGCATAAAGTAAGTTATTTATCCACTGTTGCCTCATTAAGTGAAGCAATTAATCCGTCAATATACACATTAAAGCATAGGAGAGAGCAAGGAGCCTTGCCTCACCCCGCAAGAGGAGCCAAAACATTCAGATTGTACATTGCCCCACCTAATGGTAAAAGATTGGTGGGAATACCAAAATTTCAATGAATTTAATATGTACATGGGAACCTTCCTGTCTTCTAGTTTTTTAAATAAAATATTGTGGTTCACTCTATTATATGCCTTACTTATATCTAGGAAACAGCTATAAATAGTTGAATTACTGTCAGTGTATTTAGATATTATTTCCTTAAGTACATAGATAAACAGGTCAGTTGAGTGGGACCTTTTAAAACCAAACTGATTAGGAGATGTCTATAAGTAATCATTTAATCGGAGTAACAAGAGTTTTTCTAGTAGTTTCGAGAAGCAGGAAGCGACAGCAGTAGGCCTGTAATTATTGCTGGACATAATGTCTCCATACTTATTTTTGACCAGGGGCAAGATATATACTCTCATGAACTCTGTAGGGATATAGCTATGAGCAAGCATGGCTGATAAGAGCAATGATATATGCAGACATACCGCGTCATCGGCATATTTTAACTGTTCATTCGATAGGCTATCTACCCCTGACGCAGAACCAGTCTTTAACTCTTTAATTAACCTCTTTACTTCAGGGACTGATATCAAAGTATTTTCCCTTGTCCCTCCCACAGGCATTTTACTGCAATCTATCTTAAGATTATTCCTACTCACACTGTTAAGAATGTTCGAGTAGTGGTTTTTCCACAGTTTTGCAATTTCATCCTCCCCCAACAATTATTATTATTATTATTAGTTAGGATTAATGAGTATATATCTATATATATATATATATATATATATATATATAATATATATATATATATGCAGAAGGTTGATAAAAGTAAACAAACATCCTTGAGTTTTCCATAGTTTGGATTTGATAATAAAAATCAATAAATAATAACAGATTAATTGAATCAATATATTTAGAATCGTGTTGCTTTTCCCTTTCCATTGTGTAAAGCTGATACACGTTCTAGCATTCTATTGCTGGGCTTTGCCCATTTGTTCTTGAGGACAATCATTGTGGTGTCTATTTAGTTTTGTCAACCCTCTGTATATACAAAATTTGTCAACACCAGGGATCGAACACACCACCTCTTGAATAGGAGGAGAGGGCGCTAGCCACTACACTACGACGGGGTGAAATTTAACATAACCTGTCATACATCATAATTCATAACGCTTTCGCGTTGAAACATTTTACACGTTAACCCTCCCGCACTCGAGGTAATGACCAGCATTTCACTCAAATTATCTGGTGGGACGCTGGGATCTCATAAATGGAATATCATGCATGAACACGCATGATTTTGCATAAGCAAAATTTGCTCTCCCCCCACCAGAGTTTGAACCCATCGCCCTTTAATCGGCAAAGCCAAGGGAGAAAAAACATTAGTTTTCCAACTGTCAGTCGTTCAAGTGATTGAGCGACTTAAAGAATTGGGAAGTGTATCGATATTAATAGGTCTCAGGTTTAGTATTTATTATGAATAAACCAACATAATGTACGAAACAGATTATTTTCCCATATGTCGTCAATTGTCGGCATGATGTTGGAATCCATTATTATAGATCGTAACGTGTATCATCTTGAATCATACAACTTAATTTTTTACTCAGCACGAATTCAGGCGACATGGAGTTTGTCTAACAAACGTGTTGGGATTTTTCCATAATAAATATACTTTATCTGACGCAACGAGAACAACAGATATAATGTATCTCGACTTTCAAAAAGCCTTTGACAAAGTCCCTCACGCGAGATTGATGACTAAAGTTAGAAGACTAGGAATTACCGGACTCATTTTCAACTGGATTGAAGATTGGTTAAGAGATAGATTGCAGAGAGTGTTAATAAATGGAGTAGCTTCGGAGTGGGCTCCCATCACCAGTGTGGTTCCACAGGGTTCCGTTCTGAGTCCTTTACTTTTTATCATCTATATTAACGATACAGACTGGGCTCCTAAGTAAAATTTCTAAACTTGTAGACGATACGAAATTAGGAACTGGCGTAGGTAATGAGGAAGGCTTAAGAACGCTTCGAAATGATCTTGATTGGTTGTCGAATGGTCTGCTACTTGGCAGATGCCATTCAACTTGGACACATGTAAGATAATGCACACAAGTTACAAAATCCCGAAGACCAATTACTCTTTGTTGGGGAGGAACTTGACTGAGACTGATCTAGAGAAAGTCTTAGAAGTTTATATTAGTAATGATGTCACCGTCAAAGCACTGCACTGTGCGGAAGTCGAAAAGAGGGCCTTAAAAATACTAGGTTATATTAAAAGACAGTTCCACTTTAGAAATAAGGGGATTGTAATGTCTCTACAATTCACTAGTTAAATCTCAACTCGAGTATTATGTGCAGTTTTGGTCTCCGTCTCTTAGGAAGGATACAGAAAGATTGGAAAGGATACAAGCAAGGGCCACAAAATTGATCCCTTCAATAAGACTGCAAAACTACCACCGTACATTAAAGCGTTTATATCTGTTTAACTTAGAGACCAGGAGGTTGCGTGGTCAGCTTATTCAAGTTTACAAGATGCTCAATGGAATAGACAGGGCAGATTACAGGAAATTATTCTCACTTAATACCAATCCGATAAGAAGTAATGGTTTTAAATTGGAACTAAAAACATTTAGTACCTCCATCTGCGGTAATTCCTTCGTCTATAAAATAGTTAATATTTGGAACCAACTTCCCTCGTAGATTGCTTCAAGCCAAGGTGTAAATATGTTTAAAAATAGGTTGGAGAAAGTTCTGAATACACTCAGGGTTTAAGACTGTCCTCACATATAATATAATTTAAGAAAGTAATATTATAACGTAACCGTGTGGGAGTTTGTTTAAACATTTCCTCCTACACCTCATTCTTCCCCACTTTAGAGAGACGTTTCTGGTTGATTGTGCCCCACATAGCATGATCAACCATCGAGCAACTCATTTTTTTATTGCATTCAAAGAGTTGGCAGATACTGTACATACACATGACAAACATCCAATTACAGAAAACACGCTCACACACTTGCCTGCCTCATTAATATGTCTGAGAATAGAGTACACAAGTGTAAAAAAATGCATGGCACGGATTAGTTGAGGTAGAGTTGCGTTTCTGCCTTCACAATTTCTTTTTCCTCTTCGTTTTCTTATGTGACTGGATGCACGTGACGGGTGAGGGCATGGTGTAGAAAATCTGATTTCTGTTCTCAATTCTGTTTCAACCCCTTTCCTGTAGGAGCATTTCCTCACTCCCGTTGTGATGGCTTTGTGCGTACATGGGTGTAGACATGGGGAATTTAACCTTTATCTCTCTCTTAATCCTTTTGGGGCTAGCCTGGAGTCTTTGTTAGACCGATACCTCGATAAATACAACTTTAAATATTTTGTATAAAATCAAAACCATATGTTCGCGTCCTTGTGGCAATGCCAAGTACAGTAGTTGATTTACGATCAACACAAATATATTATTAGTTAGTTTATACAACGGTGCTATCTAATGTACGATTTCTATTTGCATAGTATAATTGTAGAGCTCGCTTATATATTCTTCTCTTTCCTGTAATATTTTCTGGCGAGGAGGGAGAAGAGGGTGGGAAGACACAGCCTTATGCTTTTCTATCCATTTTTCTACTACTGCTACAGAACGTAGTGGATGAAAGGATGAAAGGGCTTAGCCTCGTAACTTTATTATAGAATATGAGACTCGGAAGATAAATTACAGCAAATGATTAATAGTTTACAAAGACAGACCAGTATTCAATATTTGGTGTGACTTCCTCGAACACGGATGATGGATTCACATCTCGAAGCCATCGAATCAACCACAGCCTTTACGCTGGAATTACTCGCAGTTTCGAATGGGCAATACGCTACAGGTCCTGTAGACTCGTTGATTTCACTTCGGAGATATCATTTTTATGCGTAATTATTTCGGCAACTGCTCAATGGGTTCTATAATTGAACTTGGTGGCGTGACGGAAATTTCAGCACTTCACTCTCCCAATTTGTTCTTGGGCATGCCTGTTGAGTGTTGTAGAATGTTTTGGGTCGTTATCTTCGTCGAAGATGAAGCCCATCCCAATTAAACGAACACCACTCGCGGTGCATGCTGAACCACAGTTCTGCGGAAGTGCGTCTTATTCCCATCCAGTTTTACGAGATCAGCAGCTGAAATGTAGCGACTCCACACGATAATAGAACTACCGTCGTTTTAAAGTCTTACTGACACATTTTCAACGAAACTCTTCACGGCTGCATTGTCTCAAAACCGTGAAACTTTCACTTAAAAAAAAAAAAAAAAATCCGTTTTGGTCTCATCAATTCACAGAACATTGTTCCATTCACCGCACCAATTCTGATGTTCCTCGGCAGACTCAAGCTTCTTTTTTTTATTTGCATTACTAATAAACTGCTTTCTGACAGCAACTTATCTTAATTGCAGCCCAAGTTCTTGGTGCCTTCGTTTTAGAATAGATGGTTAACTTTTATCGTAGTGTAGTGGGGACAGTGGCTAGCGTTCTCACCTTCTATTTAAATTCATCTACGACACTTCGGTACGTTCTTCCTTCTCTTGCGTACATGAACATCAACTTCACTCGCTCATCTTTCGTTAATTTCCCATCCATGTCTCACCTGGAACAGAGAAAACAAATATCATTAATATAAAATCATTTTCCACAATGTGTCCTGACCCTTGGTCAACTATATATATATATATATATATATATATATATATATATATATATATATGCGCCTCGGTGATGTAGTGGTTAGCGTCGCTGACTACGAATCCATCGGCCCTGGGTTCGAGACCCGGTGACGGCAGCCGGTGCGCAGCAAAACCCAGCTGTTCATCATTTCACACAATAAAAAAAGTATTTGGTAGATAAATGGGTACCCCGGGTACCCTAGTGGTTAAGATGCTGGGCTGCTGGTGGGACGTGGTTCGGATTCCACGTTAAACTGTAGGTCTAAGGTGGAGTGAAAAGCTTGACCTTCGTCAGAATGAACAATTCGGGCGGAAGCTAACTAAAGGTTTATATATATATATTATATATATATATATTATATATATATATATATATATATATATACTTCGATGGTGTAGTGGTTAGCATCTCTGAATACGAATCCACCGGCTTCCGGTTCGATTACCGGCGATGGCGGACAGCGCTAAGCTCACCCAGTTCATCCTACAAAAAATTGGCTAGTAGATATATGGGTGCCCTGGGTAAGACGTTTGGCTGCTTATTGGGAGGTCGTGAGATCGAGTACGGGTGAGAACTTTGTAATTTGGGACCACCTATGGTGGGTCGTGGTTTGGGTTCCACGTTAAACTGTAGGTCTAAGGTGGGTAACAACTTGACCTTTGTCAAAATGAACAATTCCGATGGAAGCAAAACCAAGGTTACCAAGGTGTGTATAACTGTATACAAATCATACAGTCAGAGTATACTTGTAATGCCGTATTTTTGATAAGTAAATCTAACGTGGACTAAATTGTAAACAATAATAATAATAATAAAATAAAGAACAATAAAGATTGTACAATTATTATAGTGAAGAATTTTTTAATATCTGAAGAAGTGAAACGATAAGAATTATATATTATAAGAACTATATCTCAAAATAGATTTCAAGGAACGTTGCTATAATGTTTAAAAACTTAGAAATGTAGTCCCTAAACAGGTTTTATTAACTCCGTATTATACTCTTGTTCTTCCTTATATATCGTACTGCACACTTGTTTGGGAATCTCCGTTAACAACGCTTTAAACAGTATCTTTGTCATCCAAAAAAGAGCAATAAAGTTATTATCTGATGCTGATTTCCTTGGTCATTCTAGCGCATTATTTAAAGAGCTTGAACTACTAAAGCTCGATGATGGACTCAAACTGGCACAATTTGTTTTTATTTACGAGTGTAAGAACAAAAATCATTAACTTACAATGGGTAAATAGATATTTTGTAACTCATCAAGAAATCCACTCGTACCAGACCAAAAATAGATCGAAGCGCGTTATACCTCAGTTTAGATCGTCTTCATCTCAAAAATTACCCATTTTTATTGAACTGAAACTATGGAATGATTTAAATGTTGATATAAAAAATATTGTTAATGTAAATTCGTTTAAAACCCAATTGAAATCTCGATTAATAATGGAATACTAATAAAGATCTAGGATTAAATGTCCGTTACTGTCTAATATTCTGTCTAATATTGATTTCTTTGTATGGTATTCGTATCATAGTAATAATTTTGTATTTGTTTTATATCTATAATAATAATAACTTAAGATTAATACATACTCTAAATAATAATTCTCATTTATGATTTACGTATTGTAAATAAATAACTTATTTTTAATTAAGAGCCCAGTAAAGCCTAAAGCTTAAGGGCCAAATTAAATAAAATAAATAGTCCAATTTCACAATTATTTATGTAATAATAATAATAATAATAATAATAACAAAAACAAAAATTGTAAGATTGTATTTATTTTATCAATAAAGGTTATTCATTTCAATTCGGTTCAAATTATGTTTCCATGACAAAAATTACATTTATTATACAGAATTTACGAGTATTTCAAAAGGTTGTAACATTTATGCAACTCCGATTCGTTTCTGAATAAAATAAGTTAATAACGAACGAGTAATAAAACTACTGGTTATTATTGTTTTAAGCTTAAAGTAATTATGAAGTTTGTTTTTCAAGCTACATTTAATTTAAAACAAGCAGCAATTCAAACATCAAAATGATTCTCTCTCTGCGTTACCAGAAGTGAAGAGAGAGAGAGAGAGAGAGAGAGAGAGCAAATTAATATATTCTGAATTAATATATACGTAATATATATTACGTATTTGAGTTGAATTTGTTTCTAGATAATCGCAAATCTAAGTTCGTATGAGAGGAATCTCCTTCATAGTTCAAGTGTAAAGTTAATGCATGGAAATTAGCAGTAATCATCGTGTCTTAGGTTTACTGAATGGTTTACGTGTTTGTTTGAGATGATTTCCATAATTAACACAGAAGCTTCATTATACAATATTTTATGAACATGTGAACAAATAATCCACTTTGTGCTAATTAAACTTAATCAGTTTAAGGGATTTGAACAATGGAGTTTGCCTGTTCTCGGTTGGTTTTGTCTCCTCCATGATAGGATTCTGACAATTATTTTTTTATGCAATACTTTTAATGGATTAATAATATAATGGCTTGTATTTCCCTAAATTGTTGTGATATAAAGGATGTGAGAATGTGTGAGTGTGTGTGTGTATATATATATATGTGTGGATTGAGTAGTGTTTTGGTGTTTTAATGTATGCTATACTATGAGCGTTTAATTCATATTCGATGTGTCCTTTAAGCTTCCATTAACGCGTTTAATTATTGTATTTAACTAAATGTATGTTTAAGTTCATATTCTGGTTTTTATTTGTTTAGTAATAATGATGATAATTTAATATACTTTCAAGTAATATATATATATATTGAAGAATTGTAGGGGAAATATTTTTCCAATAAATGAACTTATTTATGTTTTCGGCTGATTTCTGTTCAAAGAGAACTTGGTAACGACCGTAAAACGTCATCTTCAAAGAGCTATATATATATATATATATATATATATATATATATATATATATATATATATATATATATATATATAATATATATATATATACACGGTGAACCAAAAGTAGCTGGACAGTAGGTTGAATACGGTTTGTGTTATATTATATTATAACTATGGTGTTCATTATAACTATGGTGTTTGTGTTTTATTATATTAAATATTATAACTAAATTTATTTACATTTTATTTTGTATTATAGTATACAAAAAAATTAAATATGTATTCTCAAAATAAACGTTATCATTTACTGTCCACCTACATTTGGTTCACCCTATATATATATCGTGTAACTTCCTCCCTCTCCCATCGACCTATTAACATAAACACACAAACTTCAGCCCTTAAGATGGAATTTGAAATCTGTTAACAAATATTAGTCAGTGTGGAGGAATCAATAGAAAAAACATGAATCTTAAACTCGGCTTAAGGGCTGGGTATATAGGGAAATTCCAAACGTAAATATATATGTATATGTAGTCTGCGTATTATGCCAATCATTGTAGAGCTTTGTCAAAAACCTTTGAAAATCGATTTGAGACGTTTTTCTAAGCCGGTCTTCTATTGGTTGAATCAGTCTTTAAACGTATGAAAGAAACGTCGTGATTAGCTACGTCTCGCTTCGCTCAGTTGTTGTGGCGAACGTTTAAATAAATTCTTTCTCCGATGGTGGTCGAAGATGTCTCGATGCGCGTCACATTTGATGATGTTTTCATTTCGATTTTTGTTGTTATTTTCTTTTGTTGTTGTTGTTGTTGTTGATTTGTTTTGTTCAAATTGTGGATCGGCATGAAATTATTGTTTCCGCTCGGCATTTTTCGGTTGGTTGTCACTTTGTGGGAGGTCCGTCGGAGGTGAATTACCAAATTACCCGCTTCTCTTCGCTTTCCTTTCGTTCATCATCTTTCCGTCGACTCCCGCTCAAAGTTGTATCGGAAACACGATCACAGATACCGGAAGGAAGTATTCGTAAACGAAACGTCAACTGCATTCACCATCCACGTGTCAATTCGATGCAATTTTAACTTAACATTTTTAATATAGGAATTAAAAAAAAGGAGTCTCTCTCTCTCTTCTCTCTCTCTCTCTCTCTCCTCTTCTCTCTCTCTCTCTCTCTCTCTCTCGTATATATACATACATACTCTGTGTACACCCCAAAATGGCTAACTTTTTCACCGGGTCAACAAAACCACAATTCCAAGGATAACAGAATGAAACAAATCATATTAAACTCTTTTGTCCTGAAAATGAAAAGTAGTTTATTTAAATGGGATGAGTTTCCTTTTTACAAATTCAACTCGAACAATAGTTGCTAAAAAATAAACTTTACAAGGAATATAATTAAAGACTTAACTTAATACTAAAGAAGTTTAAGCGAACAAAAACAAATCGAATAAAACAATGCAGTAAACGTTCAATGTAGCCTCCATTATCATCAATGACCAATTGTAATATCATCAATGACCAATTGTAAACTTGCGCGCCATTGGAGAACTGTTGTAGAAATGGTGCCTTGATGAAGCTCATTCAATGATGTTAAAATCCACTCTCGAAATTGATTGAAATCCTGAATATTTGTCACCTAAATATTCCTATATGAAATAGTCGACTGGATTTAAATCCGGACTATTTGGTGACTATTCTTCTGATCCGGACTATTTGGTGACTATTCTTCTGGCGCGATGAATCGAGACATTGTTCTTACAAGTATGTAATGGCGTGAATGACGTGAATTTAGCAATTGTTTTTTTACTTTTGTATTGCCAACCTTATTTTTTAACAACTATTGCTTGAATATATAAATTATATATACGAGTATGTATATACAGGGTGTCCCATAAGTCCGGTCTCGTAGGGAAATTTATTTTAAATTAAATTTACGAAAGTAATACATTAAAACTAAAACAAATATTCAAATTGATGTCTTGTTTTGGGACCTTTTTTTTTGGTTGCGGGTAGAATAACACGCAGTGGCTAATATGGAAGTGAGTTAGCCTACACTGGTGAGGAAAAGGTCTCCGGAGGTCTTTTCCTCACCAGTGTAACTCACTTCCGTATTAGCCATTGCGTGTTATTCTACCTGCAACTAAAAAAGGTCCCAAAACAAGACATCAGTTTGAACATTTGTTTTAGTTCTAATGTATTATTTTTGTAAATTTAATTTAACCCTCTAACGCCGACTGGGTCGAATACGTGCCGTTTCAAATATAGGCATTTAGACTTAACCCTACAAAAACGTTCGGCGTTAAAGGGTTAAAATAAATTTTCCTATGAGACTGGACTTATGGGACACCCTGTATATTAAAGTGAATGTATAAATCGACTACTCATCCCATTTAAATAAACTCTCTCTCTCTCTCTCTCTCTCTCTCTGTATGCGTGTATGTGAAGTGGACCAATGATACGCGTTGGTTAAATAAACTTATGCA
Source organism: Bathynomus jamesi (assembly GCA_023014485.1). Taxonomy (NCBI): domain Eukaryota; kingdom Metazoa; phylum Arthropoda; class Malacostraca; order Isopoda; family Cirolanidae; genus Bathynomus; species Bathynomus jamesi. The sequence goes on along the minus strand of JAJOZX010001644.1, from coordinate 23,680 downwards.
GATTCTGTTTAAAAGAAAGGAAAGAGTTTCGCGATTCGATCTTGGTCGATTATTCGGAGATAAACACAACTTCTCTCGAGCGTAAATAACGCATCAACCATACGCGCTCTCATAACAAATAAACTTGTCTCTCATCCTCTATCTACGATTTATAGCCTTTGCAGACCCCTAAACTGTATTATAATCTCTATATAGGGAGAGAGAGCGTACAGGGGACAGTATATATATATATATGTATATATATATATATGTGTGTGTGTGTGTGTGTGAGTAAATAAGTAAGTTTTTCCTCAACGAGCAAAGATTCCGATATTGGAAATAATAATTAATTGAATGATTCCGTTTGGAAGATTCACCTGATTTACTTCCTGCAGATCCTAGAGAGAATGCGAGCGTGTACACAATCTCAGACAAGTATGACGAATCAGTATGCAGTTAATGAAGTTGTATATGTCACGTAAGCACAAATACTTCATGGGAACAACATAATCTTATTTAGTTTGTGAGCCATTCGTGTATTTACAGCCGCATTACAATAAAAATAAACCGCGGAGTCGATGTTTCGTTGAATTCACATTATAATTACGTATATTTTGAAAGGACAACTACTAGCTTTTTATAAGGAAGTTATTTCCCGGATAATTGGGTTGTTTTGTACGCATTATATTTAATTGCATCATTTATATTTCCATTTGAGAGTATTTCAGTTTTGTTATATTGTTTTGTATTCTTTATACCAGTGGGGGTCACATTTGGCCCGCGGGCCAGGGTTTGTGCATCACTGCTTTATACACTTACGAGTACCTACGCTTCATCAACCAAATACGGTTAAATCTTTGCCAACTAGTCCCAAATGCTTATTCCAACCATGATTTGATTGCACTAACCATTTTATTGGTGGCAGAAAACCATTTGGGTTTGGCGGCAAAAAGTTAACAACCGTATTTGGTTGATGTAACTAAATATATATATTGTTCTCAGTGTGTCTTATTCATTTTTGTTCTTCATATACATTCGTCTTCTTTCTAATATAGAATTTTTGTCAGATCATTATCATAATTATAGTGATCGAAACCTTACTAATATATATATATATATATATATATATATATATATATATATATATATATAATGCTGTTTTATATATAAGAGGAATCGATAAATTACCTTTGGATGAGATTCCAACATAACACACTTGAATAAGAAAGCGTTTCCCACTTTGTATTTCTAAAGTTTTGATTACGAGAAGCAGTTTATTCCGATTTGTATATTTTGAATGCGAAAGAGTGAAAAAATAATTGCTTCGCTCGTTCGTTTCGGTCGTCGTACGAACGTGATATTCAGCAATAACGCGAGTTAAAATTAATTACGATTGTATTTAGAAGGCGAATTCATTTTCTTCTTTGATAAACTGGCCACTGAAAATGATTTAGAGTTAAAATCAATTCTGTAAATAATGGTTTTGGAACCTACAATACGAAGATAGTTTAAAAAAAGGTTTTAATTAAAATATTTTGGTGTTGAAACAAAATGTTACATATTTTGATTACGGTTTTACGATGTTTATTGCCTTATTTTCAGAGTTAAGAAAAAAGGGGATTAATGGTATGTTTTGAGATATATTTTTGAGTTTATAATGCGCGCACACACATACACACGCACTGTGTGTGTGTCTTATACATATTATTGAAATGTAATGAAGATGGGCGCCGTAGTGGTTGCTTCGGTTTGCATTATGTGTGAAGATTAATTTAGTTCATGAATTAACATAACAATTATAATAATTTCCAAAGCGCTGACCTATTCTTTAGATATAATAATAATAATACCCATTGCAGCGTTGATGCCAGTCGTGTTGGGCATTTTTTTATGAAATTTATACCATTTGAGAACATAATTTTCTAATAGGACTTTTACATAATACTGTATGTTGTATTTATACTATACTCACAAAAATTATATATATATATATATATATATATATATATATGTGTGTGTGTGCAGTATATAAATTTTAATTAAATTTCTATTGGATGAAAGGCAAATGAAATTAATCTTCCATCTGAAAGAGAATGCACGAAGGCGCTTCTGAAATGTAAATATGTATATATATATATTCTTTTTTTTCTTTGCTCGACCAAAATTTATTTGCCTTATTTTTGGGTCTGAATTCGAAGATCATTTGAATTACGGTTATTACACTCCATTTACGGCCATTCATCGCGCCTTTTATTAATGCATCCATATACATTTAATTCGTTCATACATTCGAATTAATGAATGGGTCGGGAAGGAATCGTCATTATATTGGAGGATCTGCACATGTGTGTGTGTGTGTGTGTGTGTGAAACCATTTGTTTAATTGGATTAGCGAATTACTCTTTGTTAAAGGAAGACGACCGTTTTCCAAGTTTTTTAAGTCTGTTATCGATCCAGCGACGCTAATTTACATTAGAAAAAACAACTCTACTCTATGAAGGATATATATATATATATATATATATATACTTAATAATGATGAAGCTTTTAATACTTTATGAACTTATAAATAAGGTTATTGTAATATTTCCAAATTATACAACTCGTGTGTGTATATTGTTCATTCTGACGAAGGTCAAGCTTTGCACTCCACCTTAGACCTACAGTTTAACGTGGAATCCAACCCACGCCCCACCAGCAGCCCAGCGCCTAGGCCACCCAGGGTACCCATTTATCTACCAACCACTTTCTTTATTGTGTGGATGGATGAACAGCTGGGTTTTGCTGCGCGCCGGCTGCAGTCACCGGGTCTCGAACCCGGGGCCGATTGATTCGTAGTCAGCGACGCTAACCACTACACCACCGAGGCGTATATATATATATATATATATAATATATATATATATATATATGGGATGAATTTCACACTCAAACACGTGAAATGAATGAATGATGCAAATCCACAAGGAAAAAGAACAAATTATTCCAAGGTCTTTCCTGTATTCAACCATACACCTCGTCAGGGAATTCTCTGACAAGGTGTAATGCTGAATATACGAAAGGTCTTGGAATAATTTTTTGCTATACTATAATGTTTCAGACTAACAAAGACCCTAGAATCCACTCGTGGCTAGTCTACCTAACCTTGTGGGTTTGCATCATATATATATATATATATATATATATAATAATATATATATATATATTATATATATATATTGGTGTATATGTGCGTCGGATTTAGGCTTTTTAGTATGTATAAAGTGTTTTGTGTTTAAGTCTTTGTTGGTGAATTTAGCAAACAGTTGGGTCACTCGTATGAAGAGTGCTCGAATGAGAAGTGAGATGGGCGAACATCCTGTCAAGGCTATTTAAGTTCGCTAACTGGAAGACCGCATTTAGGTCCGGGTTTTTTCTTCTCTCAGGGGATGATCGTCTCGTAGGGGGGGGGGGGGGGGAGGAATGATCGGGGATGCTCGATTCGCTTACCCGTCCAAAGTAGAGAAATCGATCGTTTTAAAGAATTCTTTTTTTGTAGCTCATTGCCTTCGAGTGATTTCACGCATTTGGACACCTTTTTATTTTTTTGCCTAATATTTATTTACGACTGGAAGGGATTGTTTATGGAACTGAGTCTCTGTGTGTGTGTGTGTGTGTGTGTGTGTGTGTGATGTACACCTATATAAAGCGATAGACAGCCACTGTTCTTTACCGATGTAAAATGAACGGTGAAGTAAACGTAATTGAAATTATGAACTAAATTTATTATCCTTAAAAACGTTAATTCTCTCTCTCTCTCTCTCTCTCTCTCTCTCTCTCTCTCTCTCTCTCTCTCTCTCTCTCCTTAAACCAACAATTCGTTAGTCTAAAAATCCAACCATATTCTTTAAGTTAAGTGTAGAGTTTAGCAGTACTTGTATATGAACAATGAGCATCTTATCTAATTTAAAACCTCGAAGCAAAACTTATTCAAGTGATATTGTTATTATTAATATTATTATTATTACTATATTATTATTATTATTATTATCCCGATGGAACCACACGTATCCAGGTCTCTCTCTCTCTCTCTCTGTCTCTCTCTCTCTCTCTCTCTCTCTCTCTCATATATATATATATATATAATATGATATATTACGGTTATTACACACACACACACACACACATCTTAAGTTTATAATGTAAACACTTATGTAAACTGTGCTTATGAGGTTATGTGAATGTTGTTTAATTTATTACCGTACATGATCTTAATTGTCTACGTGGAAATGGTGTTTCATGTTGCTGCAGATTCCTTCGCATGTATTTCGGAAACGCCATTTGGTGTAAACACTTACATTTTATCTATATATCTTATACAACAAATGTTTCATAACCATTGTAGTAATATATATATAAATATATATAATATATAATATATATATATATATATATATATGAAAATCATGAGGATGTCATTAGACGAAAGCGCTTGAGCACCATCTGTGTTTCCTTTCCTTCGTGGTTTTATTCATTATATATATATATATATATATATATATATATATATATATATATATATATATATATATATATATATATATGTCATTAGACGAAAGCGCTTGAGCACCATTCTGTGTTTCCTTTTCCTTCATAGTTATTTTCATCATAAATATTATTCACGTGTTAATTTCGTGGAATAATTTTCATATATATATATATATATATATATAGGGTGACGCAAAAGTCAGGAACCATAGGCACATTTTATTAAATTATAATAAATGTTCGAATTGGTGGCCTTCCACTCGGAGACACTTTCTGAGGCGTTGAATGCATGATATTTGAACATTCCTTAACACATTGGTACTGATTTTGGCACACTCAGATGTGATTTTTATCCTTTAGAGAACGTATGGTTCTGGGTCGATCAGCCTAGACTACCGACTTCAGATAGCTCCACAAGAAAAAGTCAAGAGGTGTGAATTCTGGAGACCTGGGTGGCCATTCGACGGGCCCTTGCCGTCCGATCCACTTGCTTGGGAATGTTTCATCTAAAGAGCTCCGGATGACGGTTGCGAAATGTGGTGGTGCTCCATCCTGCTGAAACCACATCTCCGCCCGTTCTACCAATGGAATATCGTCCACTATGGGCATTAGAAATGTTTGCAGCATATGCAGATATGTTTCACCTGTTACATTGCCGTCGAAAAAGTACAGACCAATTAACCGATCCCCCCAGAGCGCAGCCCACACCATAATTCGTGGATCGAATTGCACATGTCCTTCTTCTATCCAGTGGGAGTTCTCATTGGCCCAATAGCGTGCATTATGCCTATTGACACGACCGCTGAGGTGAAATATCGCTTCGTCGCTGAACATGATCCTTCATTGAAGTTGTCGATGTTGTAAAAACCACTAGCAGAACTCTACACGACGGTCTGTGTCGTCACCGTGCAGTTCCTGAACGAGTTGGACTTTGTAGGGGTGGAAACGATTTGTTGTAAGAATTCGTTAAATGGATCTTCTGGAGGCACCAGTTTTTATGGGATAACTTTCTTAAGGACTTACGTGGGCTGTTGTCGAGGTGATTGAGTACCATTAGTGATGTTGCTGCATCGAAATTTTTGGCCGGCCACTACGCGGCCGATCATGAACACTTCCCGTTTCTTTGAAGCGAATGAACAGTTTTCCAAATGATGCCTGAACAACTGGCAGCCTCTCAGGGTGCTTGTCATTAAAAGCAGTAGCAACTGATCGACGTGTGTTACCACGCTTTGCACACATTGAAACTATCTCCACCCGTTCATCTAGTGTCATTTTCTGTGCCATAGGTTCAACAACAAATCTGAAAAGAACAAAACACATTAAAACACAAATTATTAAAATGTACCTATGGTTCCTGACTTTTGCGCCACCCTGTATATATATATATATATATATATATATATATATATTATATATATATACACAGTATACAGGGTGGAGCAAAAGTCGGTCACCATAGGGTAAATTATAGTAAAACGCTAAAGTCGTGCATCACAGAGTAAATGCTAGTCACTATTCGAAATAATGGCCATTAAGTTGAAAACAATTTTTGATTCGCTGTGCACATGATGTCTGAACACTTCCTAGCACGCTAACGCTGATCATGGTACAGTAAAATCTAAGTTTTTTCTTTCAATTGATCTATGTCTCTGAGTCATTCAACGTAGACGACAAAGAAACAGTAATTAACAATTAACAAACATCATTATATACAGCAAATCGGAAAGTGTGTTCAAGTTAATGATCACCAGTTCGAATCCTGAAATGTAATTTATATATATATATATATGGTGGTCAAAAAGAAACATAACCTATTAGAGAATGCATATATCATTGTACCCTAACCGTTATCTTTGTTTCGGGTTGCGTTTTTTTTTAACACCCTGTATATATACCTTACAAAGCATATTGTTTCAGTTGTCAATAATTTTCAATAGGAAATTAGTTTGTACAAACATTTTTAAGCAAATGTTGCGCAAAAGCACAAAAACATTTGATCGAAAATCAAAGATAGAAAAACAAACAAATCTGATTTTAAAAATAAAAACCCCAAAAAAAACAAAGTTAGACAAAACTGAAAAATCAAATTGTTTGATAAACAATTCGATATCTTTGTTTGCTTAAGATATTTTATGAGGGCAAAAATGATGAGTTAACCCGCAAAACGTTCCTGATATATATATATATATATATATATATATATATATGGTGGCCATGAGTGGTCATACTTTGAAACTAAAAAAAATAAAAAATAAAAAAATATATATATATATACTGTATGTGTGTGTGTGTTTTTCGAAACCATAATAGCGGGCGTTATGTTATAGAATGTGTGTTTGCATGTATTTATAGCTCTGATAATCGGGTGTTGATTACAGGTGCGAATGAGCTCTTAGTTCTTCTTCTGCATAAATCTTAAAGTCAGTCATGCTTGGTTGATACTTCAATGCGTCTATCGAATTGTGACTAATTAGCCCTTTGAGGACCAAGGGACATATTTGTCCCAACGGAAATAATAATGTAAATTGTACAATGATGCAACGTTTCTACAAATGGGTCATTTAAGTCACTAGTTACTAACATATCTATTTTAAATAACAATAAGACTTACACTTTTAAGTTCAAAGAAATGTATACCGGTCGTCAAAGGGTTAATTAATGTACATATACTGTGTATATGTATAGGGCCTACTAATAGTGTATTTACTTCTTTTCAAAAGTAAATGTTGTCATTAGCTACGAATAGATTTGTGGTTGACCTTCCACAAGCGTCGTTTCTTGTTATCGGTGAAGTCTGATGAAGGAGAGAATTACACGCGTGTTACCACTCCCATCCTGCTCTCGTAAACTCTTCGTGCACGATACGGGTTCAAGATTTATTTCAGGATGGGGCTTCTTAAACGAGTTTCGGATGTTGTGACATAAAAATGAACAAGGATGAATAATTTTGGGCATTTAGAGACAATGTTCGAATGGAGACGTTGATATCTTTTGTCCTCAAGGCACCCCAGCGATAAACATTAATTCTATATCCTTGAGATTAACATACGAAATAAAAATTAGTTTTAGTTAACGGAAGCTATTTTGTATCTTATTTCAATAATAAATAAGTCATTAAAATGTGAATCATGAAATTAAAAACAATTTAAAATTTGTTTTTAATAAAGACAAAAATGGAGTAAACAGTTTAGAGAAAAACAAAAATCAATTTGGTTTTTCTTATTAACGAAATAATATATTTAAAATTTCAATTTTTTACATAATAATAATAATAATAATAATAATAATAATGAGGAAAGTAGATAATAACTTTATATTGTAAACAAATAATTGTATATTATTATTATTTTATACGAATGTTTGCGTTCTACTTAATGAATCAATTACATTTTTTCAGGAGACTAAAATGCGAGTTTGTCGTACGAGACAATTCGGTCTTTTTTTTGGTAATTATGAACGAACAAAATATAATTTTTTACATTAAATGAACGTAATATCATGTTTACGTTAAATGAACGTACAAATACTGAAGAAAATGGCGAAATATTCTCTCTTTGAATGAAAGATATTAATCGTTTTCTGAAAATTGGAATTCTTCTCAGAGAAAGAGTCTTTCAGTTTGTGTGTGTGTGAATTTAACTCTTTCCATTGTCACAGTTAATGAGAGAGCGGTTTAACCGGCTTTATCCACCCCCTGTTTAGGTTCAGTTTAGCTAAATGACCTATTGTTTTTCATTTACTTTTGTGTTCAGGTTTAACCGCCGATCATCGCCTTATGTATTCATGATTTGTGGTTAGATTTAGTACCCAATTATGGTCCAACATCAAATTTCATGGCTTCATTCACATATAAATATTAATACAAGCAAAAACAACACTTTATATATATATAATATATATATATATATATATTTCCCTTCCTGCCTTTCAAAGGTTCCGTGCGATGAATCCTCATTTCACGAAGGTCAAGCTTGTCGCCCCTCCTCTCGAATTGGCCTGGTGAAGTAGTGAGTTCGTTTCTTGTACTCTCCACCTATATATATATAATATATATAAAACCACCAAGAAAGAGGTAAAACAATATCGACCGAGCGCTTTCATGTATATCAAAGAACACATTTTCAAGGGAACCATGAAAATATGCTGTTAAATACATACGAAGGCGCTCGGTCGA
>JAJOZX010001644.1:10000-12500 GCA_023014485.1 Bathynomus jamesi | reverse complement strand
ACCAAGCTATTTTCCTATATATGGGGTCTTCGTTGGCCCGATACCCAGGTAAATAGAGTTGTGGATATTCTGTATAAAATCAGAACATATGTTCAAGGTTTTTGTGGCGATATCAAGTGGTTGATGCGCGATTAGCGCAGGTATATTGTTGTGTTGGTTTATGCAGTCGTGCTCACTGGTGTGCGATTTCTGTGTGCATGACGTAATTGTCGAGTTTGTTTGTATATTCTCCTCTTTCCTGTAAAATTAATTTGGCTACTTTTCCAAGATCAAGGTATTTTCTTCAACCTTTTTCCGTGCCCGCCTCTGGCGTGGAGGGTGGGGAGGGAGCGTTTTTTATGCTTTTCTATCCAGTTTTCTTCTACTGCCAGAATAATTAAAAAATATACTAGTTTCATTACAGGAACCTCCCCGAATCGACCGAAAGGTCTTTGAGGCTTCCACTTGTCCTTGTCCTCGTAACTCCTTGTAATTCTCTCTCTCTCTCTCTCTCTCTCCTCTCTCTCATATATATATATATATATATATATATATATATATATATGTCATGTTTCACTATATTTAATGATGATACTGAGTAAAAAAGAATTCATAATGAAAGCTGTTTTGGTGTTTTAAAGAAAACTTAAGTCGATCATTTATAGTCACAACCTTTACAAAGCGGGTTAATTGTGTTATTGGCTGACAAGTCCCTTCAGCAAATCAGTTACCTCCCAAAGATTTACACATTAGATTTTCTTACTTGACAAACCCATTGAGTTATTATTAGTTATATGGAAATGCAAGAGGGGGGGGGGGAATTTTACGTAATTTCCTCTGTATATCACTACATAATAAGGTTCGTATGCGTATATCGTATATTTGAAAAACCAAAGTGATTATTGATGTATTCGAAGATGGTAAAAACGCATCTTGTAAAAAAAAACAGTCAAGAGAATGCGATAATATTATTGATGTAAATCATGGGAACATTTTATTAAGCGATAGTCGCTTGTGTTCGCTTTTTGTTTATGGTCGAACTAATCGGTTTGAATTTCAGAGTGAATTTTCGTTCGTGGCTTTCCCAAAGATGGTCTGAATGGGAAAATGAAGTTGTGGAGTGTCTTTTCGATCGTTCAATTTATACCTATAAAGGCCTCATCACTAAGGAATTATTTGTGGCCGTTTTTGTTTGGAGGCCAATTCTTCAATTTCATCATTAATACCCTTTTAAACGGGAAGTCACGAGGAAGATTCAGCTGGTCAGACCCAAATTAAACGAAGCTTTTGAAAAACATCGTTCGCAAATACTGATTATATCACGATGACTCGCGATGATTTATAATACGGAACGATCTTTAGAGAAAACTTAAAATTTGGTGGTGAAAAGACTGGCAGAGGGAAACATCACCTGTGCTTCCACTTGGTTGGTCTCTGCTACTGGCGTAAATCGATTTCCTTGGCTAAAACCGCCTTTATCCCCTCCGACCATAGAGAACTTTTAGATAACATGAGAACCCTAATAACGTAATCATATCAAAAATAGCGCAAAAACGTTCTTATGTAATCGCAGCGTAGAGCTCACGATATGACATTTATCCATTCCTTTCACGCTCGCATCTTGATTTGCGCTGATAGAGTAGGCATGAAGAGCGGAGGGTGTTTTACGCTACAGAGATGAAGAGCATAAGTGGGAGACTACGATCCAGGAGGGAGAGGGGGGGAAGGGGAAGAGGTACTGGGGGAATAAGGATGTTGGAATGAAAGAAAATGGGGGATCTGGAGGTCATTATGGGATAATTTGACGACGCAGTTTATGAAAAGGAACGCTATAACGAGGTGGGGTCCATGAGGCCCTGGAACCAACCAACCAACTAACCAACCAACCAACCGTGGGCAGCAACGATGCCATCCTAATAAAATGTATTATTTAAGCGGCCACGTGCCCATGGGTATACACCGACAAATTATTGGTCTTTCACAGAATGGAGAACTCGAATGGGAAATAATATTGATGGAGAATGGATCTCATTTCAGGACGGTCAGTCTTTCTCGACTCATTGTTAGAGGTAGAATGTCTTTTTTAGATAACGTTTCCCGCCTCTTATTATTAATAAATCGAGTCTATTTAATCAACAAAATACATTCTACTTGACTGCTTTCATTCATCACGACCTTCCACGCTCATAGCGAGATTTTACTCGGCAAACGTTTTCCTTCAGTATACACGCAGAATTAAGACATCGATCGTTATATATATATATATATATATATATAGCTACTTATTTCGTCTTTACATGCCAAACTGTATACTTCATTATTACACATACCCCCATATTTGCAGTGAAAAAACGTAGAGAAAGAATTCATTGGTAGAGGTTGATTGTGAAACTCCGACGTTTATCCATATACAAAGCAAATATCATCGTTTGTGCAGGATACATTTGGAGTTGGGAAAGAGAAGACATTATCAAGCCATGCATAAACATACTAATTCAACCGTTTGTTTAGATCTTTCACG
>JAJOZX010001644.1:0-7500 GCA_023014485.1 Bathynomus jamesi | reverse complement strand
ATCGGTTCGAATCGCCTCTAATCGTGTTAAGTTTACTTTGTCGCTGTTAAAAGTCTTTGATTATCTATCGCCTTCTCGAAACGCTGTTAAGACAAACTGATAAATTCTGTATTGACAAGTAGTCAACTCTGAGTTTTTCATTATCAGTCTCTGGGAGGACTTTATACCAATTATTGTTTGAAGTGGAAGTGTATGTAAACATTAATTTCACTTGTACTTAATGTTTATTCACTATTTAGATACGTTTATTTTTCCTCTTATTTACTTAGACTTATCCCTCAAGAGAGGGAGCTTCTGAAGATTAAAATTACGTTCTTACATACGAGTTTCTCTCTCTCTCTCTCTCTCTCTATATATATATATATATATATATATATATATATATATAAAACAGAAATTTCAACTGTTACGGTTTCCTATACGGAAAAAGGGAGGACCTAAAATCCATGGAATGGACAGGAAATTCAGAGAAATTCTAAAGCAAAAGATTTAGAAGTTGTAATGATTGATGATGTGAAATTTAAAACACAAAATAAGATAGCAGTAAACAGAGTAAAGAGAATAACTGGACAGATACTGAGAACCTTCACAAGAAGGGATAGGAATACAATGATTCCTCTACTGAAAACACTGATCATACCCAAATTAGAATACGGCTCGGTCCTAACATGCCCATATATAAAAAGAAGACATTAGACAGCTACAAGGGATTCAGAGAAGCTTCGCAGCCAAGATCAATGGGTACAAAGAACTAAATTACTGGGAAAGGTTACGCGAATTAAACCTATATTCACTGGAAAGGAGAAGAGAGAGATACACCATTATTTACACTTGGAAAATAATGGAAAAGCTAGCCCCTAATCTTACTCTGAACCCTATAACTCCCCAAACAACAGTGGGAAGTAGAAAAGGAAGACTCTGTCGTGTTCTCAAATTAAAGGCTAGACAGGGAACATCTTTAACCCTGAAATAAAATAGTTTTGTTGTGAGAGGACCAAGACTGTTTAATCAGCTGCCCAGAGAACTAAGGAACACGAGTGGTGTTGCGGGGGACATTTTCAAAAGAAGATTAGACGCCTGGCTCAGAACAATCCCCGATGAGCCGGGCGTACCTGTGTATGTGAGGTGGAGAGTACAAGAAACCAACTCACTACTTCACCAGGCCAATTCGAGAGGAGGGGGGCGACAAGCTTGACCTTCGTGAAATGAGGAATCATCGCACGGAACATTTAAAAGGTATGTGTGTGTATATATATATACAGGGCGTCCCCAAAAAATGTATACACACTTTAAATAATTATAAAGGCAGTGTTTATTAAAATACATTTCATTTTCAAAATGTAATAGAATCTACAGACATTATTTAATTGTTTTGTCAACGCCTGTTTTCAAACTGACGTCCGTTCTGGTCCAGGCACTGCTGATAACGCGAAGCAATGGAATCGCAAACATCACGAAACATTTCGTTTGGTATTTGTGTGCATTCTCGTTCAATGGCTGCTCTCAATTCAGCGACTGTTGCAGGTTTTATAGCGTAGACTTTGTCTTTTAAGTATCCCCATAAAAAAAAGTCTAGTGGTGTGAGGTCTGGTGAACGCGGAGGGTATTCTACGAAACCCCTTCGTCCAATCCACATCCACATCGTGCCAAGTACCACTCGCAATACTCCACTCTTCGGTCCGGATCATCATCTTCATTAATAGCATGGACTAATCTTGGAATGTAACTTTTCCATTGACAGCGCTTCAAAATGCGTTGGACAGACGATTCTGAAATTCCTACCTCACGACTCGCTTGCCGCACAGATTTTCTTGGACTTTGGTGATACGTTTCCAGTACTCTTTCTTGCTTTGTGGGGCTTGTCGATGTCCGTGGTCTTCCGGAACGCTTCTTGTGGACATTCTGAACAGTTCCATCGGCTTCAAACTTATCTCTAATTCGAGTGATGGTAAGTCGCGTTGGTGGATCTGTTTTGAAACTCCCTCCTAAACTGTCTTTGCACTTCAACTGCGTTTTCACACTTCCAGTAGCATTTTAGAATGAATTTCCTATGTTCAAAGCTTAGTCTGACTGCCATTATTAATTCTAATGGGTTTAACTTGGAAAGAAGGAAAATCAATTGAGCTATCAGCTGTTAAAGTGTGTATACATTTTTTTGGGACGCCCTGTATATATATATATTATATATATATATATATATATATATATATATATTACAGTAAGATTGTGAAACTAGTGATTTCATGAAATCCTTGACATTTTCAGTAATTTCGCGTAAATACTGTTTCAGCCAGGGACTTCGAGAAGTTATCGTACTGAAATACTTAAGAATTTCACCTAACCTAACCTAACTTCGTGAAGTCATTGAGTAGAACAGTAACTATGCACAAACACTCGCTTCCCAGTCGTACTAGGGATTTCAGGAAATTACTAGTTTACTAGTTTCACAATCTTACCGTAACATGTATACCCCTATACTATGATATTATTTTTCTATTTCATTTGCATCATAATAAATAGGTTAATTTAAAAATATTACAAGTCTTTCATAATTAATTTGTAAAAATGTTTTAATATATATTCACAGCTGTATGATCTACTTCATAAACTATTTTCTTTGTAATCCAATTATTAAATAAATAATTTTTTAGAAAAGGCTTCCTGTACCACCACTAGTTCGTAATTGAATTTCTAATTCGGCAACTGAATCCCATTTTCTTTGAGGTAAGCAGATTATGAGGGGTAGCTGAATCGTTAACGAAATATTGAAACTTCCTGCTTCGGAGGCTCACCGCTTGCTTTACGTGTAGATTAACTGGCGAAAGGAACGATTAGGTAAAGCTCAATCATCCAAATGCATGTTAAAAAAAAAAAAAGACAGCAAAGAGCCGTATTATCGGCCTTTGTACTTTTTTAATGAGAACACAACCCGAGGTTAGCCAAGTCTATAATTTCTTTATATTTTATTTTATGATTCGCTTTAGATTCTTTTTATGAAGGCGAGGAATTTTGTTTAATTATTTACTATAATACGCAGATATTCCAAAGAAAGTTGTTCGAGAGAGAGTCATATAGAGCATTTTTAATCTTGAAATGTGTATAACACAAGAAGGGTTCATAAGAAATAAATCTAAAGCTTGACTTTAAACCACATCCTCAAGCTTTTCAAATGATTTGTTATTCGCTGTTTCAGTAATCTTTCATGCAAGTACTGTATATCGTTAAAACAACCTCGGGTCAAAATTTAGTGCAAAACACACACACACACACACGTACGTACATAACTCATAATTTAACTTGCGTTCCTACATAAAACTAAAAGATGTAAATATTTTGATACTTATATTGGAGTACAAATAATTCTCCCTTGATCGTTTATTTGGGGTGGAAAAATGAAAAACCAAAATTGTTTAGCTTTGAGATCGTGGGAAAGGACTTGGGATCAATCCAGGTGAAATACTCTTCTCTCTCTCTCTCTCTCTCTCTCTCTCCTCTCTCTCTCTCTCTCTCTCTCTCTCTCTCTCTCATAATATTAAAGAATATCGGAACGACATCTTTCATCTTTCAATATAATTTTTATTTTTGTATTTGGGTTAATTTAACTAATCCTTTCTATACACTTGTACGCATTGCTCTCTGTATACGTATATTATATATTAAACAATTTTGTAAAATTTGCATATTATTCAGTAAATAATTACGGGTTATTTCTAAACAACAGATGTAATTTTAAAATTAAATTCATCCGTCATTTCAAGGGAATTTGATAGTTAATTTTTTTTGTGTTTATTTCACAACTTTAAAAAAAAAAAAAAAAAAAAGACTGTTTATCGTTTGCGTTCTTCGTTTTGTAAATAAAATGTAAGCAAATTTAATTAATAATAACAAAAAAAAAATATAGCATCAGAAAAAGAGAATTTGTACAAACGTCTTTCCTTTCTCAGATTGAAAATAGAATTGAGAGATCAATGACCTCCCTATATACTTTAACTCCCCCGCCCCTCCCCCTCCTTTTACATGCTTCAGAGTCTGAATGTTCTGAGTTTGCCTTTTTAGCTCTATGCTGCGTCCATCATTGTATGCCCATGGTTGAATGTTTTTTTCAAGGCTACAATATGTCTTTGAACTGAGAAAAGGTCAGCAGTAATTATTTCGTTGGCAGGGTTATAAATAAAATGGGACTTATTGCAATAAAAGTATAAGATACACCTTCAATTTTGAGATACAAAAATGATGGACAGGGCAAACATGTTTATATACTGTATATTTATTTATTAATTTATTTAATATTATTCGAGAAATAATGATGCAAAAATAATTATTGGTCATATATTTGTTCTATTAGTAATCAATATATATATATATATATATATATATATATATAATATATATATATATATATATATATATATATATATATATATATATATATATGCTGCAAACCCACAAGGAAAAAGAAAAACGATTCCAAGGCCTTTCGTGTATTCAAAGCTACACCTCGTCAGGGAATGAAGTTAAAAGGCGAGAAGCCCATATATTATACAACGTACAGGAAAAACAAAACAATTAGCACATACTTAACGGGTTAATGAGAGGCAAAAGAAATTTTAACATGATATCGTGAAGAACGCCTTCAGAGAGTCCGAAGTAAGAAAAAATATATTTTTTTCCACCGTTCCTCATGCGTGGAGAAGTACACTTTTGGATGATATTTACAACAACTTACGTAGAAGATGCAGAACTCAGAATAGGAAATTAAACAATAGACTGGAGGATTTAATTCATAATAGTTACTGGACTAAAAAAGTGATTTTAGTAATATTGTTAACTTGTCGTCCCAAGAACTAGACTTCAATATGAAATGTGCGTTAGGTTTTGGATTAGGTTTCTCAGTCCCAAAAAGCCCAGCAGTTTACTGATTGCTAAGTCTTTTATTAATTTTGAAAAACACAGTAATATTTCCGAAAGTGAGGTGACTTTAGCAAAAGGTTGTGTGTATAGTGCTTTTAATACGAAGTTTGAATCGAATTATCCTTTGAGGTTTGAAAAAGCCCTAAAAACACTGAAAAATAATGATTCATTACATATTACTAAAGCGGACAAATCCAATTCGATCGTCATCATGGACAAAAACAGTTATGTTGAAAAGATGAATACGTTATTAAGTGATCGTGACACGTACAAACCTCTAAATAGAGACCCATTGGAGGATGTTAATAAAATGTTTAACAGAAAATTAAGAGAAATATTAAAAAATAACTATAATGGCTTTCACAGCAGTTTCTTAGTATTAATTCGTCACTACCATATCTGTACGGCTTAGTAAAAACACACAAAGTTAATAATCCCATGAGGCCTATTGTTAGCTCAGTGGGCTCCGTAACCTATAAGCTATCGAAATGGTTAGTTAGTTTATTAACACCATTAGTTGGCTCTGTTTCTGAGTCACATATTGTAAATAGCATGGATCTTATTGACAAACTGAAGTTCCCTAATGACCCTAATTTCAAATTGGTAAGCTTCGATGTATGCTCGCTATTCACAAAAGTCCCTGTTGATGACCTACTTGATTTCTTAAAAGATAAGATTTCTGAATATTCTTTCCCTGTTCAACACAACACTCTTATTGAGTTAATTAAGCTGTGTGTCAAAGATTGTAAATTTCAGTTTGAAAATAAGTTTTATGTTATGTCGTTTGGATTGGCTATGGGAAATCCCCTTTCACCTGTACTAGCTAATTTATATATGGAATTTTTGAAAGTAGAATTTTGCCTACGATTGTTAATTTTAACCTGGTTTGGTACAGGTATATAGATGATATTTATGCCTTTGGCCTAATAATTTGGATGTGGACTTATTTCTTGGTAGGCTCAACAATTTAGCCCCATCTATTAAGTTTACAGTTGAAAAAGAAAATGAGGGAAGCCTACCTTTTCTTGATCTAAAAATTTGGAGATGCTCTAATCAGTTCAAATATGAAGTCTACCGTAAGCCTACTAATAATAACTCTTACGTGCATTTTTATTCTGACCATCATCCTTCGATTAAATCCTCTATTTTCTCTGCTATGTTTCTTCGAGCATTGAGAGTTGTCAGTCCTGAATTTTTAGATTCCGAGTTATGCAATATCATGAATATTGGTACTAAATTATGTTATCCTATTTCATTTTTAGATAACTGTCTTAAGAAAGCCAAGAATAGGTATTATAATAATGTAATTGTAAAGGAATTTCAGCGTAAAAAATATCCTTAGCCTACCTTACCATGTTAATTTTCAATACCTTCCAACTGTACTTAAAAGCAATTGGCATTAATTAATCTTTAAGTATAATAATACTGTTAAATCACGCCTAATAAAGAATAGCCCTGATAATGTTGTTGGTTGTGTGTATTCGATCGGATGTACACAATGTAACTCAGTATATATAGGCCAAACCGGTAAAACGTTAGATATTAGGGTAAAACAGCATAAATATGCTTGTAGAACAGCTAGTACTTCCAATGCTTTATTTAACCATATGTATAGATGTAACCATAGCATCAAGTGGATAGTTCTAAAGCGCTTGTTAAAAACAGAGATATAATAGAACGAAATATTCTAGAATGTGCATTTATTCATTTTAAAAACAATTTCAATAACAGCTCGGGGACTTATAAAATTGACGATATCATGTTAAAATTTCTTTTGCCTCTCATTAACCCTTGTTAAGTATGTGCTAATTGTTTTGTTTTTCCTGTACGTTGTATATATATATGGGCTTCTCGCCTTTTAACTTCATTCCCTGACGAGGTGTAGCTTTGAATACACGAAAGGCCTTGGAATCGTTTTCTTTTTCCTTGTGGGTTTGCAGCATTCATTCATTTCACGTGTTTGTATTGTGAAATTCATCCCATATATATATATATAGAATATGTATAGTTGTTTGCTTACATATCCAAAATGTCAATATTTAAATTATTTCCACATGATGACCATCATTCGTTGTTGCAGTGCATATCCGACTCTCGAAATCCATTGGAACATAAACAAGTTGTTCTCATGGAATGGATCTGGTTCGATAACTTCTCTGATTCTTTGACAGAGTTCTGCCAGATTACTGGGTCTGCCACCAAAAATAAACAAATGTTTTAACCTAGCCTCTTAAATCAAAATCCAAGGAGTTTACAGCAATAACTTAGTTGTTGAAAGATTATACTCCTCATGTCAGCTCCAATAACCCTTAATTGTGGGATAAAACAGTTATAGCAGTCATAGTACGATTGTCAAAGAAAAATGGACCCATCACGAAGTGTTAACTTTTTTGACGAATCACGTTTATGTTGGTGTTTCAGCGCTGGATAGGCTGTGATGAACTGATAGCATGGCCAGCTCGATCACCTGACTTAAACTCACTTACCCCCCCCCTATATATATATATATATATATATATATATATATATATATATAGGCTTTGTGTTTCAACAAATGTGCAGGATCAACCTTTGTTTGAACCTTCTGCA